>JAXQJV010000090.1:0-36145 GCA_037042255.1 Penicillium sp. PG106-07D | reverse complement strand
AGCGCTGCTCTCACGACGTGAAGAGCCAACGGAGGAGTTGTCAACACTCACAGCCAAAGGAGTCTGGTTTTGAGAAGGAACAGTCAACCCAGCCGACGCCTCGCCCTGACCAGCAGGAGCAATCTCCACGCTGTCGGCGGAGACAGTGGCGGCACGGCCAGAGTCGGCATACAAAGTCTCAGCTCCGGTCGAGGTGTGGGTAGCAACATTCCCACTCAGGTTAAGGACCTTCTTCACAACCTCAATGTCCTCGACGGCGATTGGGGAATCCTTGACGGAGTTTGCGGGGTCAAAGAAGTGGATAACACCCTTTCCAGACTTGAGAGCCAGAGCATGAGCAGTCAAGGCGATATCTTGGGCCTCCTGAATAGTCTCCGAGTGCAGGAATGTGAAGCCGCACTGGCGGATGGAGCTTATGACGGAGTAGTCAGGGGATGGGGAGGACTCGAGGGCGACATGAATGACGAGAGGGAAGTTGGCAAGGCGGTACAGGTGAGGAACGGCAGTGATCAGGACCGATGAGCCAGTGACGACGGTGACTGACTCGCGGTTGCGCAGAGGGTGGAAAGCGGACAGGAGGGGATCCTCATTGTAGCGAACAGCTTGGACCTAGCGGGGTATATTAGCACCTATTGTCTCACTGAGGAGGCCATGGGTATTGAAAATTACCAGAGGGATGCCTCGAGACAGAGCGCTCGCAGCCTTGCTGGCCTTTAAGGTCTTGAGGGACTTGGAGAACAAGGAGTCCGTCTGAAGGGAAGGCTGGACGGACAGAACGAGATCGCTCGACAAGTAGGCGATCCTCGCAACTGTTGAGAAGGCTCTGGATTAGACATGATCATGTTGAATACTCGGGCATAGAAGCTGACATACCTGCCTCGGCAGCAGTAGAGATAGGTGCCATAGCTGGCAGTTGCTGTGATTGTCACAGCAGCAGGTGGGATGTATTAAGTGACTGGTGATAACGGGATCAGCACACCCTGCGATCTCCCACACGTTGATGCAGGTCCACCAAAGATGCAGAGGTGATGATAGTCAAAAAGAGTGACACAATTGGTGTCCCTTGTACTTTCTCTTCTGATTTATCAACAACACAAAAGAAAAAAAAATGTGGCCGACTCGATTTTCTCCCCAAGCGTCCAGTCAGTTCTCCGCCATCGGGGTTAGATTATGCGCCCTTTGATTGGCCGTTGATCACGACATCGAGCAGCATGTGAAACAAACGGTGCAAACATGCCGCATTGAACGCCGGTGCGGGGAATCCCGTGACGAGGGTGCTGAGTCAGGCCTGAGCACGTCACCGTCGGCATTTGCTCGGGCAGTTCCGCATGGAATCCGTGAAACATACCTCCCCCCTGATGCTCTATGCTCTCGAGTAGGTTGAGGGGGTGGGGGGCCCAATGATAGCATATAGGTAGCATCAATGGTGAGTTGAGAGAGTACATATCATGACCGATGTGTTATTGAAGACATATAATTCCGCTGGAAGGACTTTCAACAAGAAATACAATGCTGGTATGTTGAAATGATCGGGATACAAGTTTAGCATCTACACTTTTGTATGTAATGCTCTGTAGTCCGTATGTAGTTGCCCACCGAGCCAGTACCAATAACGGAGTGGGCGATTGCCGACTCCGCTCTCGGTCGAGACAAGTCCCCTTACTACAGAAATGGAAGACGGGATATTTTGGTGGATCTTTTTCCCGTGCTTGCTTTTCGAGGTCAACATTCTTGTATCAGCCACACTACTCTATTTCAGATCCTCTAAAGCGCTTGCTTCGTTTTCGACACTCCAAAACAAGCAAAAATCAATTTGACTTTGGCTCGTTAGACCCAAAAAATGATCGACGCAGGGTTCGAACCTGCGATCTCCCGTGTGTAAGACGGGCGCCTTCACCACTGGGCCAGTCGATCGATCATCATGGATGACTAACGCTTGTTATGCACCAAGTACCCTTAACCTCGATGACTTCTTAGGACTATCATAAAGAACCTCATGTTCGACTATCAACTGAATACTGTGTCCATAGATGTAGATATGTTACGTCCTCAATCTGTCAGCACAAAGTCCTGAGATGGCGTGGGGGAAAACCTAAGGTACCTCTCGATTGCCAAATCCCCACTCACGCCCTGACTGGCCTACCTACCTACGGGTAAGGTCATTGCTGCGTTCTCAATATATTCTCCTTCCGGGGTTCACCTCACCCAAGCTCCCCGGCCTTCTGTGAAGTAAGGTAATCTGGGGAATTGCTAGGAAATTCCAACCTATGATGAGCAGCCGGCATAAGCTAGATCGAAAAAACAACTGTAATTGAAGTAATTATGCATGATATTGTATGTGCTTTTCTTCCGCTGCGCCAATGCTCAAATCATCCCGTAATGTACAAATAGGACATGTTTTCAGACAGCCCTAGGGTAGAGCTGAAAAAGGAGAAAAAAATATACAATGGGTGAAAAATTCACCGAGATAAAAAAAACAGTGTAACAAAACGCCAGCCCTTATGCGTCACAAATCGTTGACATGACCTCGCTGACAGAAAAAGAAACTTCAAGAGAAGAAATATTGGCTGTCACGGATCCGGCTCAGATCCCACGAGCCCTTCGTAGGAACCGGTCGGAAGCGAAGAGGCAGCCAGAGCCAGGTGTGCGGCTTTTGCTTCCTCTTCTGCTTGGCCGGCTGCTTTTCCTCCCCAGCACCATCCTCTGTCGCCACGGCCTCGTCTGCCTCGGCGTCAGCGCTGGAAGGCTGGCTGTCCATCATGTCGATTTCAGTGAACAGACTCTGGATGGCCGGGTCGCTGGTGTCGACATTGGAGGAAGGACCCCGCTCGGCGGCAGCCAGATCTTCAGGAACGTGGCCGACAGTAGACTCTCCTAGTGTGCTGGCCAAAGCCAAAAGGTCGTCCGTGCCACCCATCTTTTCAAAGATAGCAGCGGAAGTCTCCATGGCGCGGCCCTCAGCCTGATCCGCAGGATCATCCGAACGGAGCAAAGTCTGCCGACGATGCTCATCAATAAGCTCGACGAGTCTGGCGTTGCGAACGTTGGCCTTGCGACGCTTCCGCAGAGTGCGACCAATCGCACTATTGGCGTCAATCTTGGCCAGGAACAAGTTCTTGCCGTATCGAACGTTGAACTCTGCGGCAAGGCGTCCAACGATGTCATCAGAGTGCATTTGCACGAATGCATCGCGGAGGATGCTGTTCATGGCGTCGATATCACCAGCATGAGTCCAAAAAGAATCATGCACGGCAGAGAAGGTAAGGCCTGCATCGTTGCAAGCGTTGGCAGACATAATCATGTGAGTGGCATCGAGAGAGTGAATGAAGTTTGGGGGGAAGGCCTGAAGCTGCTTTCGACGGGATACCACGTCTTCGGCGCTTGGGTCCACAATGCTGACGGTCTGGAGCGAGGTAACAACACGGCGGGCCTTCCGAGTGCGGTATGGTTGAACCACGGGCAGACCAAGAGGAGTCGTCCAGATGACGGTTGACTGGAACTTCTTGGCTGGGTCAAACTTGGTGTTAGTGCCTTTGGTGCCCTTCTCGGAAGACTGGGATGGTGACAATGCCTCGTTCGCCATCGCCTCAATCTGCTCGGGCGTCAAAGATTGAGTGATGCGGGTAGCACAATCGCCAAGCCAGTATTGAATCTCATGGGCACCGTTGAACATGGAGCCGAGGGCCTCGAAGATCTTTCGCGCAATGTAAAGGGCGCCATCCTTCTTCATCTCGTTGGACAAGTCGGGGAAGTGGTCGTTGAGCTGGCGGCGCACTTGTCGCATGGCTCCCATGAAAGTCACACCATAGACGTTGGTCATGACAGTCTGCTTCACAACCTTTCGAGTGATCCTTCCATCCAAAACCTGGGCGACCTTGTGACCTTCGGCAGCATCCTTAGCCACAGACTTCTTCACGAACTCGGAGACACCGGTGTATACGTCGGACGGCCGGTCAGATGGCTCGAGGTTCACTTGCTGGGCGCCGACGGTGTCGCCTCCCAGGGCGGCATAGTGTTGAAGACCATTGCAAGAACCGTCCTGATGAATTGGCAGACGAGAGGCATACTTGGTAGGATCGGGGAGGGCCAAGGCATTGCGAAGTTCACAGCAGGCAGCTAGACATTGCCATGGATCTTCAGCCTTCAACCACCACCGCTTGCCATGCAAGCCTTTGTTTGCAGAGTCCAGAATATCATCTAGGTGATCCATAGCAAATTGTTCACGTTCTGACATACTGGCCTTGTCGAACCCAGCCAAGTTGGCAATTTGGATCTTCAGCCAACGCAATCCACCTGCCCCAAGTGGCTTTGCATTGCTGAAAAGAAGCAACCCACGAGCGTTGTCGGCACCCATTTGGTTCAGGTATGGCGGAAGGGGGTACGCTCGACCACGGAAGTCAATATTATGAGGAAGATAGAAGGTCTCGTTGCGGAAAGCACGCGCGACTTCCAACTGGAAGTTTTGGAAGCATCGCATCGAGTGATATCCAGACCGAAGGTTCTCAATATCGCGCATCTGCAGCTGCCAGTCCCTTTCGGCAGCGAAACCCGCCTCTGGTTCTGGCTTTGGCGGAATAGGCAGATCTGGGTCGAGTGGTGCAAGGCTTGCAATACCCTCTCCAGAATTCCAGGCCTCCAGCATGACTTCAAAAACATCGCGGTTAATAACCCAGCCAGTGTTTCCCAGCACGTCAAGTCCCTTCCGAATGTCCTTGAGGCCATCCTTCTCCAAGGCCGCTTTAACATAAGCAGGCTGCAAAGTTTCACCAGGCGTGGATCGGACGATGTTGCTCTGGTACAGGCGATATCCGCCTTTCTTTGCTCCCGTCCACGGCTGCGGTTTGCAAACCATAGGAAGATGGCGACCGAGGAGATCTGCTGGCGGTTCCCTGCTGATAATGTCGATAATTTCAGGGTTCATATGGAAAAGTCCCAATCGCTTTCCAAAGTTCATCTCATAGGCATGCAAGAAAGCCGGGTGCATGGTCGTCGTGACATTTCCAGTCTTGGGATCTGTGCTCTTAACAGGAGCTTTGGCAACATCAAACAGAAGGCCCATCAGAACAGCTCCAATTCTGACAGTAACGCGAGGCGTCCAAGCATATTCTTCGTGCTCCTTCTGCAAATTATCAGACACAGCTTTCCACTGCAGACGGCCATCCTTGCCCCTGCGACCGGCGAGCATGTCCTTAACCATTTTCATGCGGCGAGAGTCGGATGTCGAGTTTTTCTTGAGATAGGCCTCGGCAATAAGTTCGTCCTGCACACCTTTTCCAATGGATGCCGCGACGGTGGAGACCTTGGTGCCCTTTTGCATTCCGTGGCGGGTAAAGACATCCATGACAGAAAGGACTGTGACCGCGGCTAAACGGTCAGAGTCCAGAGACTGCAAATAAACTCCGTATTCACAACGAGCCTTTTGTTCCTCGGTGCGCATTGGCTGGGTCTCAGCTTCTTCAGCAAGCTTGATCTCTTTCTTAATAGCCTCTGAGAGGTCTGTGTGCCACTGGCTCATGACGGACTTGAGCCTTGATTTGCCCGAAGACACATCCACACCAGACTTGACTCTGCCCTCAAACTCCGCACGCCATCGTTTAGATGCCGTCCTCATTGTGTCGGATTCTAATCGTTGTTGCCGGAGCTGGGCGTAGAGCTCTCTCTTCTCCTCTTCAGTGCCCTTGAAATCCTCAGGTAAAGCAACCTGTGCACCTTCAGAGAACAAGGACAGCGATTCTTTCAGAGAAGACAAACCCAGACCCTTCTGCTCCGCGGCAAGTACTTCGGGGATATTGTCGATGTTTTCAACGGACTGTTCCGGGAACTCCTCGTCCAACTCAGCGGGGTCAATCATCGGTGTGAGTAAATCGGAATAACAGATCTGTTTGAGTAAGGTTAATCAGCACCACTCCATAGAAACCATCAATAATACTACTGCCAGTACCCACCTTCGACAATTCGCCAAGATCCAAATCCGTAAGTACCTCGCTGGCGAGAAGATCCTCATGGAGGTCTGCCTTCTTGGCTAGTCCCCAGTATCGGCGAACCGACCTCTCTCGCTTAGAGCCGTGTAGCATACGAAGAGACATGCGAATCATGACCGCAAAAGTCGTGGCATCTGGCTTGACGCCACCCGCTGGCATATCGACCTCGAACCATTTTTGTAATGGCAAAACCATCTCAGACTGCCGGGTGACAATCATGTGCGAGACCATTGCCTTCAAATATTGATTGTGCAAAGACAGAAATTCGGGGGAATCAACAGGATAATATGCCTTCAAACGACTGATCAAAGCTGCCGCGCGATCAAATCGACCCACCCGGAGTGACATGTCAAAGTTTGCCATCATTTCATCCTCATCGCCGCCAATTCCCCGGATTTTCCGCAGAATCTTCGGCTGGGTTTGTGGGATCTCGTTGAGGACGATTAAAGACGAAGTATCGAACGAATCGGTCAACGCAAAAGGCGATGGCCGGGAAATGGTAGAGGCGTATGAGTCGTTTAAGGACATGTAGGATCCTTGCTCGAGAACGGATTGGTCGGCAGCGGTAGCGAGGTTGCGATGCGACTGGAAAGATGGTCTTCGAGAACGTTCTTGCGTCGAGGCACATTGCGAGTTCACGATGGAACTAGGACGGCTGGCGTTCGAGTGTAGGCGCACTGGCGAAGAGGCGGCCAGTGTTCGGACGGCATTCGCCTTCCGGAGGTGGAAGAGCGCATTTTTCTGACGAGCGACTCGCGATAACATGATGGAAAAGAGGTCGCTTCAAAAGGGCAATGATTATAATAGTAAAGTGGTAAAGCCCAGCAAGAGATTGGGAGAATTAATAAGAGTGAGGTATCGAGGCAAAATTGAAAGAAAAAGCGAAGCAAACGCAATGAATGCAGGCGACAAACAGAAGTGCGCAATGGCGAAAAGATTGAGGAGATCTTCTCTAGGATTGTGAGGGCTCCCCTGTGATTCTTTTAAATGCCGTCCTGCAGCCCTCGACCCGTGCGAAAAACGATTTGCGGGAAAGAAAGGAATGGGATGAGGATGAATAGGGATGCTGAGCACGAGAGCTGCTCGGAGACTCGGCGAAAAAAAGCGTCGCGAGCGCGTGACTGCACGTGACTACCCCTGATAAGCTCATCCTGATTCGCAGCAACAACTATAGGGTGGCAATGGCCTATGTGGCTATAAGCAGGATATTCCAGAATAGGTTCTATCAGATTAATGAAGAGGTTTCATTTACTGGTGCTCAGTTTTACTAAATGGCTAACAGATACGAAGGTAAAAAAAAGCACAATCATGCCCTCGTTGACGGTGTTTTGCCATGAACCATGCAAATATCCCCGTGTGCCCAAAGATGAACCTCCAGTCTTTTGAACGCCTATATTCATTTACCCCCGATCAATATTTAAGCCAAATATTAGCTGTCATCTTCACTTTCTGATGACCCTTCCATTTGCTTTTGGCGGTTTTGTTTCATGGCCCACCCGGTCATTTCAGGCCGAGCGGGATCAATCCGTGGGGCACTCATGCCATCCAGATAATCCTCGCTGTTAATGGTGGCCTTCAGCTCGGGCAAATCTTCTGGCTTCTGGTTCATCATGTAGTTTTCGTATGTGTACCACGAATCCTCGGTCTGCAAGTATATTTGCATTAGATTATGTTTATTGGAACGGGGGAACCGAGGTGATCACCCAACCGGAAAACTTACCTCTGCATCGACCCATTCAAAATTCTTCCACTGTTCTTCTTGCATTCTTTTGAGAAGATCTAGATTTCCGTGCAGCATGGCTCCCCCATCTTCCGCCCCCTTGACCTTCACGTCGATGGCGCGTGCCTCGGTCTCAGCCGGACGTTCTTCGTCCTCCTTCTTGCCCTTGGCACCGCGCGCCTTGGGTAACTCGTCCATTGCGTCCAAATGATGGACTTGAGGTTGTAGTTGGACCACCGCGGAGACGGGAGATAGATGCAGATTTTCTGCAAGCCTTTATTAGCGACATCCTAGGAGTGTGCCTATTTGCGGTCCAAGAGACTGAGGGAGAGACATACTTCCTTTGAATGTAGCCAACATATAAACTGGATCGCCTTCCTCGGCAGGCTTGATACGCCCACCAAGTGCCTGTGTCCTGACCAAGGAAGACGGGTCCATAACCTTCTTGTTGTCCAGCACCTCGATGTCATCGTTGCCTTCTGCCTTGACACGCCCTCCACCACCTGGAATGCCGCCGGTGCTGAAGCCGCCCGCCATACCGTAAGCTCCACCATTGCGCGCAATGCGCCCCTTCTTCAGCGCGTCGCCATATCGAATACCTTTGTCCACATCGTAGGTGCATCGGGTGAAGATAGGCACTTCAATCTCCACTAGGCCCGACTCAGGCTTCATGCGCATGACGGTTGGTTTTTGACCCTTCCTTTCATTATACGGTTTGGATTCCGGGCGGTCGAGGTATTGAAAAACGTAGCGAGAGATTTCGGAGTCAGTCAGGAAAACGTCGTAGGAGGCAATGACCGGGTCGTCCTCCGTGGAGCCCATGGTGGGCAAGTGTGCGAACGAGGTGAAAAATGAGACTGCAAATTGTGCTTGTAGCTAGACAGGCCACGAAGATTTTCAAGGGATCTCTGACAGCGCCGGTGTGGTCAAATTGCTCTTTCCCCAATAGCTCGTCCTGATAGCAGCAAGTTGTGATAAGCGGGGAGTGGCAGAAAAAAAAGATACTGCTGCCTCCCTGCAGCTTCCTTGACCGCCTTCCCGTCACCGCCTTAAACACAACTCAAAGTTTGGACCCGCGTCCACCAGACAAACACCCAGGCCAAGACGGCAGTCCTGTCTGGAAGACGCCTTTGTGGCGTTGGGGGCTGTTGGTGTGCTGGTCAACTTTTCAATTGTCGACGGAAGTGGGACGGATGAGAGTAGGACTTTTAAAATTCATTCAGCCTGTCAATCAATGTTCACTGCCTGGTACATGCTCTCGTCCATGATTGTAATCCCAGATGTACGAATGCCTGGTGCTATCGGGGTCCGCCACAATTAACCCCACTGCGCCTCTCCAGACCACTACGACGCTGTGAACTTCTCCAAATGCGAGCCTGTGTGCCGCTGTTCATTGTTTGGCCGCAGATTGGGGCCAAATAGCAGTAAGCAGCCTCTAAATCTAAGGGCAAGGCTGTCAAAGTTAAAATTGTTACATCACCAACTTCCTATGTCTGCTCAGAGCACTCAGGCTGCCTTATTAACCTAAGTTGAACCGAGAAGAAACAGGAAACCGTAACCCCATCTTTCATCTACACTTCTCAACCACTCTTCTACATCATGCCTTCCTTGGTCTTTGTTCACGGGGCTTGGCACAGCCCAGAGTGCTGGTCCAAGGTGGTACCGGCCTTCGAACAGGAAGGATACCGATGCTTTGCCCCGCAATTGGATTTCTGCGGCACTGAGCAGCCTGTCGACTCTCTCGCAAGCACCATTCAGCAGATTCAGACTCTCATTGCCCAGGAAACCACACTAGGCAATGATGTTGTGTTGATCAACCATTCCTTCGGAGGCTCAGTAGGCTGTACCTCCGTCAAAGGGTTCACCAAGAAAGAACCGACCAGATTGACGCCGAATTCGGGCAAAGTCATTGGATTGATTCAGCTTTGTGCCTTTATGCCACAAACTGGTGCTTCTCTGTACGACATGATCGGTTCCACGGGTCTATTCCACCACACCGGACCCGATGGCTGGGAAGAAATTGATCAGGACCCTGAGGCGTTGTTCTACAACGACTTGTCCCCGGAGGACGTCCAGTACTGGAAGGCTCGTCTGCTGAAACACTCGTCTGCCACGTTCAGAGATTCGGTCAATGTCTATGCTGGATGGGCCGATGTGCCTGTCTCGTATATCTTCTGCACCAAGGATGGTGCGATTCCGGTCCAGGCTCAACAGGCAATGGTCCAGGGAGCAAAGGAAGCTGGCGCATCTATTACTACGAGCACTTTGGATACCGGCCACAGCCCTTTCCTGAGTAAGCCAGAGGAAACAATCAGTGCAATCGCTGAATCTTTGAAGTCGGTGCAAAGCCAGTCATGAAAGGCCACGGTTGCCTTGGCCTTTGTTGTCCAGCGTCTCTAGATGGACTGCCCGAGGGCCTGTCTTCTACAATAACCCTATCAATACCTCATCCTTTGTGAAGTGGGGTTATCACTTGGAGTTTGCAATGCCTGCCTAGCTAGATTGCCCTCGGAAGCTGCATCGAATTTAGAAACTCAATGAAAAACCCGGCCCCACCCTTAAGAACCCTCGCAATAGGCTCGCCTGAAAGATGTTCTTGGTATTCCCCAATCGAGCATCAGCTCAGTACGTGGTCTTGAATCAACACATAAAGTTGAAGAACAGGTCCTGGAGGTTCAAGCGACAGGAACCAAGTAGTAAGCTACATGGGCCATCTACTGCCCGGTGCCTGGGCTCCTGCGTTTATTAAAGACCAAGTGAAGAGGCGGCACTCCCAAGGTGAAAGTGTCTTGGGCATCCTTATCGAAGCTTTTCCCATCTTCCCCAGGAGCGAGTGAAATATTGAACTCCCTTGTGATTTGCCGCAGGGCCATACGGAGTTGCAAATATGCCAGTTGCTTGCCTGCACACGCGTAGGGCCCTTGAAGTACAGATAAGAACAGTGGCTTGTAATGAAAGGTTGGGTATCTTACCTATAGTAAATGGGAAGAAAGAACGATCATCCAAAATCAATTCTTTGCCCTCTTCGAGCCATCGCTCTGGGAGAAACTCCAAAGAGTGGGAGAAATTGCGTGCATCTCGTTGCAGCAAATACTGAGGAACAACTACGATTGTATTTCCAGGAATCCATGTCTCATCAATAAACAAGCCTTCTGGGGGTGTGACCCTTGATTGACCGCTAGGCACGACTGGCTTCAGGCGAAGAGTTTCGTTGATTACTGCCTCGATGTACGGAAGTGGATGGGCACTGTCGTGCACACACTGGGCTTCATCAACGTCTTTTTGTAATCTTTCTTGCACCTCCGGGTGAACCGCCAGATAGTAAAGGATATTTGCGAGGGTTGTAGCGGTGGTATCACTGCTCTTATTAGGAGCTTATTGTGTAGGCAGGAGTGGAGCATTCGACAGACCTCCCAGCAATAACCACAAGTCTGCCTTCATCGTATAGAGATTCGTCTGAGAGTGGCGCACAAGGGTCGCCGTCCTCCTTTGCTTTCAATAACCAGGAAACAACATCAGTCGGTTTTTTCTCGGTATCTTGGCCCCATTCCTATTGATCTTCAGTCATTAACCGCGCATATATCGCTGTAATTCATGTCTTCGTACCGCCTTTCGCTGCTCTATTTGCTCAATGCAGTGCTTTTTAAAGATAGTGTATGTCCCGTCGAGCCCAGGGATGCGGACGAGTAAGTGCAGTAGCCATGGAATGACGCCGATCAGACCAATTTGTTGTAGCTGTACATGCATAGCAGTAATTGCGAAATGTTTCGCACCGCCCTCCAGTTGTCCAAAGTCCTTATTGAATGCAATTACTCCCATAACATCGAAAGTGAAAAACTGGGCCCATTGCGTGATTTCAATGTCCTTGGACTGCCGCCTATTGAGCTGTCTAATCAAGGTGTCGACCTTTTTCTGAATCTGAGGTTGATAGCTCAATAGTGCTATAATTTTGGAATTTCGCGCACAAAGTCAGCTTTCGAGGAGAAACTCAAACAAGGACCTGACTCCACTCAACCTCTTGTTCCAAGACCTCTATCCCACGCCCTTCGACGCCCTCGGTGGATTTCATGACTCCTCAAAGCCAGGACATTGACTTTGTTCGGGTTATCGGAGAGTTGGCTGTACCACGGTCCCCTTGTACACTTGGATTGCGGACCATGAATTATACGCACCGCTGACGTGCGATTGACGGAAACTTCACGAGGTCCTATCGATAGAGTCAGTTTGGAGGTAGTCTCAGAACGGGAAGAATAAGAGTGATGAACCTGTTCTAACAAAATCTCCAAATTCGGCATGCAGCTTTTCCAACTCAACGTGATATTTGAAACCAGAGCGTTTGGAAATCCACACTGAATAGAGTCGGCTGACTTTTGCGCCCCATGGCCCAGGGAAATGTCTCAAGCGATGGAAGAATGATCGATAGATCACGGTGGCGGCCCCCACGCCCGTGAGGAAGGAAAGGCAGGCGAGCGAAGATTTTGCGATCGCTGCGACAAAACCAACATCCAAAATGCTCACAAACGATGCAGCCAGACCAGCCCAAGAGAGGAGTAACCCAACTAGCAAGCTGCCAACAGAATCGTCAATCTCGATGGTGACTATAGACAGATGCGCTAAGATCCCGAAGCTACCAAAAGTCACAGAGATGTGAGCATTGTTGGAAATACCTCTCAAGAGCAATGATGAATCCATCCTGGCTCCACGTGAGAGTATTGGAGGCCCCGTGGGTATGTTGGAATAAGGATGTCGGCAAGTTCAACATAGAATGGCCTGGTCTTTCATAGGTAAGACACCAGCTCTTAACTATGAGCCCCCGCATTGGCGACCCTCCAACACAGAATTGCCTTGTCTATTATTCGACCCTTGGACTACCACGAGTGACAGGACCGCAGATAGAATTTCCGTTCGGTTAGCTGAAAGCCAATGATTACAGGCCCTGGGGCGCCTCATGCATGTTGCGACCATGTCGCACAGTAGGTCTATGCAGCTAAAAAGCCTCAAGCATTATAACTGGCCCGCTTGAAAAAACTATCCAGCTTCCAATTCCCAAGATATTCCACTGGAGGTACCATCGCGCCATGTTCAGTGCCTTGTGACTCGCGTAATTTTAGCCCAAAGAGATAGGTTTCAAAGATTGTCCAATCAGATTTCTCTGGACTACCCACTCGGTTTATGAATCGACGTACTGTATAATGCTTGCAGCAATTTTGGCATGATATAGAAGGATCACATGTAAGCTCGTATGCCTCTTAATTGGTAACTAACGGTATATAGTCAAATACTCCGATCTCATCTGTGCTCGGAAACCCTCTTAACCCTTGAAACAAATCGTTGCCCCATGAGGGATCTTCAAAGGTTTGGAGTGTAGCATCCACCGCAAGCGTCGCTAATGAAAACTCGGGATCTGCTTGCAATAAGTTGACCGGAAAGGTCGATCGATTGGCATCAGATATTGATTGTCCTTAATGCTGGATAGGATGCTGTATCCTGTTCAGAACAGCCAGGTACCGTGTTGCAGCCTTATCCTTCTGGCTCAAGGCAGTCAAGCAGCTGTGAGCTCTAGACGCAGATGAAAGCCAAAGTTCTTGATTTATATCTTCCAATTATAGTTGGAGAGGCTGGAGATGGTGGATGCTGAGGACAACTGCTGTTTGGAAGAGAAAGTAGATCGCGTACCAACTGAAACCGGCGTGTATGTTGTTCAGGTTGTCCTGAACAAAATTTGCGATCTCCTGTATTGCTCGACGGCTGGGAGACGGCAAATGTTTTGGGCTTCCTCGTGATCCGAAGGTAGATTGCATAATCCTGGCTTCCCCACCAAAGCACCATGCGAAGGTTCTGCTCCTTCCATATGACTATTGCACGTGGACCACGAGACCATTCTGGAACTGCAGGGGCGGTAAGATATGAAGGTAGCAATAGCTTCCAAGCCGAAAACTGCACTCTGATCGAGTGAGTATGGAACCCTCAAACCCCATGATGTTTTGTTTGTTGAAGAATAAGCTCACCAAACAGAGAATTTGCGGTCGATGCTAGGTGTGTTTGTGCGATGATTGCCGAACAAGTGGTTGGATGGTCCGTAACTGGTGGCAAGACGGATTGCAGTGAGCGAGTCTGTCTGGGTTCAGGAGTAAGTATAGTGACCTGTTTTGAAAATCATCTTATCGCACCAGGTCATCCAATCAATATTTAGCGGAACCCGGGTCTCGATAGACGAGTCTGAGACCATTATCGGCCTCCCAGTTGTGATGCTGAAACCAGAGTCAAAGCAATAGACTATCCACCACACGAACCTTCGTCGCTCATTGCAGAGTGTGTCTTCCGTACGAGGCTATTTATGAAGACCAGTCCAAGCGCCATTCGGTATGCAATTCCAATGAAATTGTATGCCAGTGTTGGGCCGATCTCGCTTCTGAAGATAGTTACCCTACATAAAATTAGTTTTCTGAGGCGACTTAAGCCGAGGAAAGTACCGGTCACGAACATACAATCAGAAGACAAGCCTGCACGGCCAACAAAATTCCAGACTCAGGTAGCATTCACATGGACATGCATGAGCGTCTAGCCATGTAAGTCCTGGATTATTCGGCTTCTGACTCCTCCCCTAGAATCCCATGCCCGATTGCAAATACTAGATTGAATATAGCGTGCCAGCTGGACCTAGGGTGAATTTGGTCGCAATTATGAAGTTTGTCGCAAAAGATTTCTCCATGCAGGACAGAGTACGAAGGGGTATAGCGTCCAAAGTATGTATCCACAAGGGTCCCTAAAGTGATGGTGTCGGCGAGGTTCACGGGCTCAGGTAGGACTATTTGCCAAGTTGCTGGTTGCGGGGAAGCCTGATGATACCTAGTCTCTCCGAGCGAGAAGAGGTATTGTCTGTTAGGAGATCTGGGATTGCGTTGAGCATTGTCGACCCTGAGGTGCACCCTATATCTTAACTCGGGCAGCGCCTAATGAATATAGAAGTTCCAGGACCCTTACCAATGGAGGTAGCCTAATTCTGAGCTCTTGGTCGGAAGGAGGGCCATGCCATCGGGTGCATTTGTATGAATATGTGACGGGACCATGTTCGACGACTCACTCCATTCGAATCGATCGAATGAAGGTGCACTCTCTGCATCCGATTCTACACCCGCCAATCTCTTCAGGGACGCAAGAGGCGCACCCACACCGGCCCCTGTCACTGAATCCAAGGGCCTGGCAATATTGATCTCTGGATCAACTTCCGAACGATATCAATCGTGCACATTGTAGCTCTGCTGCGTCCAGACTCCTATATTATGTCAAAATAGGCCCGGCCAACAATGTATATGTACATAGTAGGCTCACTTTCTCGTGAGGGCGTCTGAGACGGCGACCGGCCAAAGACATACACTATGATAAGTCAGTCAATATCAATTGCTTAAAGGCGTAATGGGAAAGATTACCGCTCGAAGATCATGAGAACTGGACATTGGTCGCCCGATTTTTGGCATCCTTAGGGATGATCCAGGCGATAACCAGACCCTGTCTTCAAGATCTTGGACATTGATTGTTCCACACAGCATATCCTCTCAGATTTGCTCGACTGCTTAGCTTTGCATCGAGGTTTTAAAGACAAGATCAACAACAACTTGTTCTGCGGGGTATAAAATCATCGGACTTTAGTCGTCCGATCAAAAGCATCCCGTATCATTCTGCATGGTACATGACAGAGGCCAGCATTCAGTACACTCTCCTTGCTTTGTGCTCACCGTGATGGTACAACACCAGTGGCAACCATGAACCGTCTATAGAGCTCTGGATGTTTATGGGCACACTGCTTCGAGAGTACTATTCGGCCGAACTTGAAATGCTTAATAGAGTGAACGCTATACTGTTTCTAGAATACAGTTGCACCTCCATCAACAAGAATGTCCGCCCCATTCATGTATGTGCCAGCGGAGCTTGCAAGAAGCACAATTGCCCCCGTCAGCTCAGACGGAGTTCCCATGCGACCACTTGGGTTTCGCTCAGCCCAGATCCGCCTGTGAGCATTGAGTCCCTCACCCTCGTTAAGGATTGTGTCCATGTATCCTGGGCTCACACTGTTCGTTCGAATACCATAGCGAGCCCACTCTGCAGCAAGGGAGCTCTTAAGCATCAATAGGGCAGCCTTGCTGACATTGTACGCAGCCTGAGGCTGTGGGTAGTTCACGCGATGTGCCGAAATCGATGCGACAAATGTAATGGATCCTCCAGTCCCTTGCTTGACCATCTCTCGCGCCGCTGCCTGGGCACAGATAAATGTCCCGGTGGTATTGATGTCGAGGATCTTTCGCCATTGTGACACGGGCATCTCAAGGGTTTCTATGCAGCCGACGACTCCCACAAAGCAAACAAGGATATCGACCGATCCAAGTAGACGGACCGTTTCCTCCATTGCAACGCGAACCGCATCTTCGGCAGTGACATCGACTGCGTAGGTGCAAATCTTCGCCTTGGGAAACTTTGACTTTAGTCTCGCGATTTCCGTTTCGCTGTTTGCCGGGTTAATGTCAAGGATCATGAGGCCCTGGAGGCCATGTTCGAGCAGAGCGTCGCAGACGTGGAGGCCTAGTGTCCCGGCACCTCCAGTGATGACGGCGTTTCCCTGAACAGAGAACCTCTTCTGGGCGCCAACAGCAGGGTCGGTCTCGAATGTGGATGTTGGGGGCGGGGTCATTGAAGCGGGGCTGCCATCGCTCAGAATCATCGATGGGATAGACCGTGCAGTAAGGGCATTGCGGTCGGTTACATCGTTCGTAGAAGCCATTGTAAATTTAAGATGAATCTATGTCTCAGCTGCAAAAGGTGTGTGGAGTTAGAGCCAACCGAAAAGCTCAACAAGGCCCTGGAATGGAAGGGTTGAGGCGATACAACCGTACGTTAATCATTCAGGAGTATGGTCAAAACGTTGATGTTGATGACCTCCAATGATCTTATCAGCCAGCAACTTCACTCATACATGATCGGAAATTTGAGGTACGATCTGATGCTGAATCGTGGCAAAAAACACGACCCCGAAGATGAGTCGTTGAAATGGACTCTTGCCACATAGTAAGATTTCTGTATTCACGTACCACCAATAAAATGGTCATGGGGAGGCCAAAGCACGTAGCACGAGCCGCAAACAGTCCAGTAATAATACGAGACCTCTCGTAACTTTTGGGCATATCGGGGCACAAAACGCCGATGAACGTGGGGTTGCTTGCGACCCCACAGTCGCCTCGGTTAATTGCTAAGTGATGGCTGGGCTTTGATGGAAATAGCCGCTTTTGCACCTCACAGTAAGTCTACTTGACGTAGACCATGGTCGGTTTAATTTATGGGCTGCCGCAGGATAGAGAACCTACTGGGCAAGATGTAAGATCAGAAAATTCGAAGAGCCGATCAGAAGAATTCTTGAAAGACAAGATAAAAGGACTCCAGAATAAACGTGCTATGAACTACGAACACACGCATCCCAAAGCTCGTAAACTTTGCTTGGTATCATTTCAAAGGGCCGTTCTGGTAGTCAAAATAAGCTGCAGATTCTGCACCAAAGGAATCTTAGGCGGAGAGGAAGAGATCGGCATAATCTTGGGTTCTACTATCTCACTTTCTTGATCTTCAAAGTCATTTTACCGCAGCGAGCACCCGGCGGAGCACTGAGTATACCTCCGATAGTGAGTGGGTCGCCAAAGGGCATTTGATCATTTATAGAGCAACCGAGGCCATCTTACTCCGCACTTTCTCTTAACACTCACCACATCATGTCTATGACTATTCAAGACTCCGCCCCAGCGCGCGAGGGTTTCCCTCGACCCTTTCCAAACACACCATCCAACGTATTGGAGCAATTTCGCCTAGATGGGAAGGTAGTGGTCGTTAATGGCGCCGCAGATGGGATTGGATTCGCGGTAGCACAGGCCATGGCTGAAGCTGGTGCCAGTATTGCCCTGTGGTACAATTCGTAAGTAGTTCTGTTCTGATTGATCCTTATACAGAGGCCGTACTCACACGAGTGAAGCAACGATGCAGCAATTGCGAAGTCTGAAGAACTGGCAAATCTTCACAACATCAAATCTGCAGCTTATAAAGTGGATGGTAAGTAGATACTTCTGATGTGAACGTCACCTATACTCATTCTTTACAACAGTCTCCGAGCCCACACAGGTTTCCCAAACAGTTGAAAAGGTGGTTAAAAATTTTGGCAAGATTGATGTTTTTGTTGCCAATGCAGGTGAGTGACAGTCAGATACTGCGTCACTCCGCACAAACTCATCTCTACAGGAATGGCTATCTCCAAGCCTATCTTGGAGCAGACACTAGACGAGTATCAGAAGCAGATGTCTGTGAATGGTATGGCCTTTTACTCGGCATCTTGACTATAACCCATTCCCTAACAAACCAACAGTGGACGGCATCGTTTACTGTGCCAAGTACGCCGGCAATGTCTTCAAACGCCAGGGCTTCGGCAATCTCATCATTACCTCCAGTATGAGCGCTCACATTGTCAATGTACCCGTCGATCAGCCTGTGTATAACGCCACAAAAGCGTTTGTCACCCACTTTGGAAAGTCGCTGGCGCGCGAATGGCGAGAATTTGCCCGTGTCAACATCGTCTCGCCGGGCTTCTTTGATACGAAGATGGGCGCCAGCCCTCAGTGCCTCAATGAGGCTTACCGCATGTCAGCTCTGGGAAGACAGGGACATGTTAAGGAGATTAAGGGATTGTATCTCTACCTTGCGAGTGATGCTTCGACCTACATGACTGGAAGTGATGTCCTGATTGACGGTGGTTATGTTTTACCTTAAATTTTCCATAAGCGGAATACCTGCAATGTTGAGAATAATGGATGCATTCGAAAATGGCAGCCGTGTCACCCAGATATTCTTGCCAACTTTTCACAGAAGCAAAGGGGGCAAGATGAACAGCGAATGCTCTTCATCGTAGGACCAGTTCGGTATTTTACTAAGATCTTTGTGCCCGTGTTTGATACCATCTCAACGACAGATCAGAATCGCGAGTCGTGACCAAATTAGGGTTACTGGAGCTTGGAATTGTTGAAGTTGGGAGTTACGCGGTAACCATATATAAGGCTCCTGGCAAACTAGAAATGCTAGAGTGACATTTGACAAATCTTCCTCTACCACTCAGACGAGGAGCATCACCTCTACTGTTTCTTAACAAAATCCAGTCCCCTGGCAAGCCAACAACCAATTTTGAAGCCTACTACCGAGCCACTCTCGTCGCGGTGAATCACTATCGTCCAGTCACCTGGCGCCGAAGCATCCAGGCCACGCGGACAGCTCAGCGCCCAAACATCATCACCGAGATACTTCATCGGCGTGACAATACCTTGCCCAAGATACCCGTCAAAGCACCCATACAACATTCCCGCCCCTCCAGTGCAGTGGAAGGTGGATTCAACTTCTTCACAGTAATACTCACCCGGCAAAGCCGGGTCCTTGAGACTGCTATCGCGCGGATTGAGGCGCCGAGCCTCAAGCTTCCGATTTTCCGACAAGCGGTGAACACGTAAGACGTCTCCGTCAATGGATCCGGTCATTGATCGGGATTTGCCATTCCTCGCATCGGTCAACTTGAGCGGCGCGGTCTCCAGGTGGACACCGTATGTGATGAGGATTTCTCCTGCGCGCGGGCTCTTGGTGACAGTGACTGCCAACTGAGTGGCCTGGTCAAGGAAAATACCATACCATTCTGTGGCAGGGTCCACTGGCTCGCTCTCGGGGTTTGGTCGGTTCAGTACCCCGCGAAGGATGTCGTCAACCGCTGCTGAGGCGTCGGCCTCGTGGTTGAATAGAACCACTACAGACAGGTGCTCCTGCGGCACATGCCTCCGATGTAGTCGGTATCCTCTCAGAGCTCCACCGTGGCCAATCGTGTCCATGCCGTTGACATCGACATGGCCCAGACCATAGTGATATCTCGCGATATTGCCATCACTGAACGTGTGTGGTTTGGTCGCAGTGTGGTACCAGCTCTGCGGGTCAGCGTACAGCTGATCAAGATATTTTTCGTAAGCGATCATGTCGTTGAGCGAAGCGACAAGTCCAGCATCGCCCGACCACTCCATGCGGTTGACTGCTTCACAGAACCCGAGGTTTTCGTTGCCTTCATAGCCGACGCAGGGGGGAGGGTGGTGTGCCGTGTTGGGACAGAGCAAGGCAGTTGTCATCCCGGCTGGCTTCAGAATCCGTTCCTCGAGCAACTTTCCAAGCGGCTCTCCAGTGACACGCTCGATAATTCGCCCCAGCAGATAAAAGTTCACATTCGAGTACGAGTACTCCGTCCCCGGTGCGAAGTGGAGCGACTTGGTTCTGTCCAGCATTGGAGGACCATCCCTCTCAATCAAGAACTCGTCTTCTGGTTTTGCCCCCCACAAGGTGGTCATAGCCCAGTAGTCACGAATGCCGGACTGCATATCACTCAGATTCTGAAGCGTTGGCCCTTCTCGAGCCAGGGGAAGCAACTCGTAGAGTTTCTCCTTGAACTGCTCTTGCACATCGCCCTTGGCGACCATCGCGGGAGTCGGATTTCGTTGAAGATCCATCATCAACCCGCACACGAACTGCTTGGTGATTGAGCATATCGGGAATTGGGTCGATGATTCGACGGGGACGCGCCGAGATTGATCGGCGTATCCCCAGACGCGTTGGCCGATGACCTCGCCATCCTTGATGAGTGCCACCGCGCCACCGGGACCGCGGTAGCGAAGGGGAATCGCATCGATGATCTGCTCGAGAGTCTGCTTCTGGGATGACATTATTCTGCCTGTCTGTTTGTTGTGAAAGAGAAAGAAGCTCAGCCGATGCCTCGGTTGGCTCCGCTTTTATCGCGGCGGTCGTAAGTGAGGGGCAAGTAGCTTATCGCCCTTCATGTTACATCCGACGTGGAGAGGGACCAAAGTCCGTCGCTCTATGAATATTGGAAGTTTGAACCCTCCAGCCTCAGGACCGCGGGGCTTTCTATAGGTGTCTTTCTTCAGCTACATGGGTCAATCTGATTGGCCTACGATAGAAGCGCACACCGGGGCATCCATCCTGGCCGTCAGCCTCCAGGCCCTCCAGGGGTCTTGCCGTCTTGGATGGGGGAACAGCCGATTTACCCCAGACGCCCACCAGCTTCTTCCCGAAGCGAGATTTAGGCAAAACCGGCTGAATGCCCATCACCAATCTTTGACAAATCAGCCAGAACTCGGGTTAGACTGCAGACTCCCAGCGAGACACCTTTCTGGACCCTCACCGTGGATCCTGCGGTGATGCCAAAGGAGGAACGTATCCTGAATCGAGATCGGTCTAGGATGCTTTGAATTTGTGGCCACTTGCACTCGTCGGTACCAGCGATGGCTTCAAGACTTCCAAAATCCCCCATTTCGGGCTGCCGTAGCTTTGCGGGACAATGAAAGTTCACCGAGGATACGAAAGCATGGATATATGATATGTACTGTTTGCTGTCGGTAGTTCATGGCCCCAACGAATCCCGGCATAATCAGGCATTACTCGTTATCCCTGTCCGATCGCTTCGCAGGAAATGACACCTCCCGACATGGTTTCATGGCTAATTTGCATTTGCGCGAGTCCGTGGTGAATCTTTGAAAAGTCAGCCTGGGCGGTGGCAAGACGGAGGGAGTGGAGGAGATGACAGCACTTTGAATACAATCAAATAGTTCAACATGAAGAGATGTGCATCAACCATGATCCATTGATCCTCTCGGATCATCCCTCAACAACACAGGAACGAGAACGGGTTCGCTGGACGGGGATACACGTCGAGGCCACTCGCTCGGGCCGGCAAAACCTTCCGTGGCCGTAAGCGAAAGGGCTGTACTCCGCACTGCAACTCTCCCCGCCCCTAGGGGGCAATTGGCGGGTTGAGGAACACGAATCAGTGGCCCGAGTCGTGTTCCCAGCACATTTACGGAGTTTGTAGTCACAGACACTCCTGGTTTGTTTTACCTGATCGAGTATTCCCCAGGGTGATTGCTCATCATTTGGGTTCTCTCTGCCCTGACATTCGAACAACTTGGAGTCTTCCACGTGCCTCTCTTTGCTCTTCCCCGCCTTCTCCAGATTTTCCCCCCTTCCCGAGTCTCCGAAACCTGCAAAGCTTCTCGATCGTAACTCGTTTTGCTCCATTATTCTTTCACAACGAAATTCAATCATTTGGTTTCCTCCCCCCCCTTTATTCTCCAGTCTTTCATCCTTCATTCTTCTTGAAACGGCTGAAACCAAAACCACTGCCGGTTAAGCTTCCGGCGTTCGGCTCCGGGTGGAAAAAAAAACCAGGGTCCACTTCCACCGACCGCATCGGTCTGGGGTATTCCTTCCTTCTGACACACTGACTGGAGATGTTGTTCGCCTTCTGACACCGCTGCGAGCTCTTGTCCTCCCGCCGATCGCGCAAACCCTGAACCTCAGTTCCTGTCTGAACTCTGAACCGAGGGGCGAAAGCCCGGATCTGTGTGATCTCCTTTCACTCTATGCCGTTGCGGGTCTAGTCCCGAGGAGAAGCATGTCGGCCACTTCCACTTCTCTTCAATCGATCGCGAATTCGTACTCACCCTTCTCATCCCGACCGCAACCTAATCGAATGGCCCAATCGCAAACTCCTGGCTTGGACACCCTCGCAGAAGGGTCCCAATATGCGCTCGAGCAGCTTCAGCTGGCGCGACAAGCCAGCGCGTCCATTCCTCCGACTGATTCCGATGGCAAGCCCAGCGAATCCGAGACCCTGGAGCGACAACCTTACCGCGAACAAAATGGTACACATTCCGGAGGCAAGCTCTCCTCTCAATCGCATGATCCCCTCGTAGACGCCCGGTCGGCCATTCGAAAGAACTCATCGGCCACTGCGGTGCGCCGCAGGATTAGCCGGGCGTGCGATCAATGCAACCAGTTGCGCACCAAATGCGACGGGCAGCAACCATGCGCGCATTGCATCGGTAGGCTCTTGTTCCCTCCCCCGCGGTCCTCGTAGACCCTTAAATCTAATATCCTTATTTCCTAGAATTCGGGCTGAGCTGCGAATATGCGCGTGAGCGGAAAAAGCGTGGGAAAGCCTCGAAAAAAGATCTCGCGGCAGCTGCAGCGGTCACCACCTCAAACGGTGACAAGGCGCTCCAAGATGGTGGCTCTGCACACGGCAACTCCCCGAATGGCCAGAACTCACACGAGGTAAACGTGCCGTATGACCCGGCCTTCGATGCCGCGCGCGTTGTGCCGAATTCTGCACAACCGCCTCTCCGCAACCACAACGTTTCAGGGATCCCAAGATTACAGCAAGACACCCACGCTGCTCCAGGCCATCCTCAGCAAGCAGTAGGATCGGGCATTGATGGCATCTCTTTGAATTACGGCAATGTGCCTGACTCAAACCGGCCGTCCATGTCTGTGCCTGACCTGCGCTCTCTGCACATGATGCAACAGAATGGAAATCCTCGGTCGCCAGCTGCAATGCTCCACTCTCAAGGGTTTGGGTCAGGCTACCAAGATGGAGGAGCATATTCCTTAATGAACTCGCACGACGCAAACGCATCATCTATCGGCCAATTCAGACTCGGTGGCTCAGCAGAGAACCCGTCCGCATCATTTCTAGGTTTCTCCCCACCAGCGCAATCCCCCAGCTGGCTTCCTCTTCCATCGCCATCTCCTGCAAATTTCCCGTCCTTTAGTATGGCGCCATTTGCCACTTCATTACGATACCCCGTCTTGCAACCAGTTCTGCCTCACATAGCCTCCATCATTCCTCAGTCCCTCGCCTGCGATCTTCTTGACGTTTACTTCACTAGTTCATCATCCTCACACATGTCGCCACAGTCGCCGTATGTCGTCGGTTTCGTGTTCCGCAAGCAGTCCTTCCTCCATCCGACAAAGCCAAGAGTATGCAGCCCTGGTCTCCTGGCCAGTATGCTCTGGGTTGCTGCTCAGACGAGTGAAGCGGCATTCTTGACTTCGCCCCCTTCAGCACGAGGACGTGTCTGCCAGAAGCTACTGGAGCTCACAATTGGTTTGCTACGGCCTCTCATCCATGGTCCTGCGACAGGCGAAGCGTCGCCGAATTACGCGGCGAACATGGTGATCAACGGGGTGGCCCTTGGTGGCTTTGGTGTTTCGATGGATCAACTAGGTGCACAAAGCAGCGCGACCGGTGCCGTGGATGATGTTGCAACTTACGTCCATTTGGCGACAGTGGTCTCAGCGAGCGAGTACAAAGCTGCTAGTATGCGTTGGTGGACCGCGGCATGGTCGCTTGCACGCGAGCTGAAATTGGGCCGTGAATTGCCACAAAATGCGAGTACTCGTCAAGATGGGGACATGGAGGCCGAGTCCGAATTGGATATGAATGGAAATAAGAGGCAACCATCATCGCTGTTGAACTCGATGGGACATGGACCTGGAAGCTCCTCGGTCAACCTTACGGAAGAAGAGCGTGAAGAGCGTCGCCGCATTTGGTGGCTTCTTTACGTGATGGATCGTCACCTTGCCCTCTGCTACAATCGTCCTCTGACCTTGCTAGACAAGGAATGCGAGAGCCTACTGCAACCGATGAACGACGACCTTTGGCAAGCCGGGGATTTCTCTGCCGCCAGCTACCGGCGCGCGGGCCCAGCCTTTGAATGCACAAGCCACAGCACGTTTGGTTATTTCTTACCGCTCATGTCTATCCTCGGAGAAATTGTGGACCTGCAGCATGCTCGAAATCACCCTCGTTTTGGGCTACATTTCCGAAACAGCGGCGAATGGCAAAACCAAGCTATGGAGATTACTCGCCAACTGGACGTCTATGCGCAAAGTCTCAAGGAGTTTGAGGCTCGGTATACAAACTCGTTGGCTTTGGCCACTGACAATGACACGGCAATGGAAGGTGCTCACATCAACCATGTTAGCCCATCCGGTCGGTCTAATACCAGTACGGTCGGCTCGCATGTGAGCGAGTCGATTGTCCATACAAGGATGGTTGTCGCGTATGGTACCCACATCATGCACGTTCTTCACATCCTCCTGGCTGGCAAATGGGATCCCATCAATCTTCTGGATGACAATGATCTCTGGATTTCATCTGATTCCTTCATCACGGCCATGGGTCATGCTGTCAGCGCTGCGGAAGCAGCTTCAGACATCCTCGAGTACGATCCTGATTTGAGTTTCATGCCGTTCTTCTTTGGTATCTACCTTTTACAAGGGAGCTTCCTTCTCCTCTTGACCGCGGACAAATTGCAGGGCGATGCTAGTCCGAGTGTTGTTAGAGCGTGTGAGACGATCGTGCGGGCACATGAGGCATGCGTTGTGACGCTGAACACAGAATATCAGGTATGATACAACCAGTTCCCTAATCTCTCTCGGAGTAGCTTTACTAACCTACCTCTAGAGAACTTTCCGAAAGGTAATGCGCTCCGCTCTCGCCCAAGTGCGAGGCCGAGTCCCCGAAGACTTTGGCGAGCAACAACAACGCAGACGCGAAGTCCTCGCTCTATACCGCTGGAGCGGGGATGGCAGCGGTCTCGCTCTATAATGTTTTTACACTTCCCATCGCTGGCCGACTTGATTATAATGTCTTCACAAATTTCGCAATTCTAATCGATTCGGGTCTTCCAGTCCTGTCCCTGGTTGGCAGGCTACGAAGCGTGTGGGTCGACCCAAAAACATGAAGTTGGATTTATTCACTTCTCTCGATGCTTGCTCATTTTGTATGATATGTATTGGTTAAACGAACATACCCCCGAGGCGAGGCGCAAAGGAGCGCAGATTTTTCATGTCAATCTTCTTTTTTTGTTAATTCTTTGGTACATATGAAATACCCTTAAGACCGGTTAAATACTTGATGTTATTTTTCAGTGTGGTAGACGAACTTGTTTCGAATGTACCGTCTCTGCTTCAGAATGTCTTTACTAAATTCTGTAGATTATCATGTCCAGATGAGGATCTGCACCGTTTACTTTACTGCTAAGCTTAACTATGACGTAGCCGATGAGATAAGCGACATCTGGACCTCGGACCGCCTTGTACTTAATCTCTAGACTTCCTTTCTAGTCAAGATATTGTCATTGTTGGGAAAGGCGAAAGACTGAGAAGTCAGGAAATGGCATCATGCACATCTTCGCTAGACAGTCTCCCCGCATTCTCCCCAATTTCTCTGGCAATATCTCGTGCGGTCCACTTGTCCTGAAGCGCTACATCGGAATCCCCCCCGCGTTTCTCCTGGACGACTACATCCCCCAATACCAGCTTCTGAGTTCCATCGATGCTTCAAAAAAACGATCACGAGCATATGCACACCTGCGTGAATGCAATTTATGCCCGCGAAATTGCGGGGTAAATAGATATGAAACAACGGGGATGTGCATGATCGGAGCGCTGACCGCGAAAGTCAACGTGATCGCGCCACATCGTGGAGAGGAGCCGTGTATTCAGGGCTACCACGGCAGCGGATCGGTCTTTTTCTCGGGGTGCAATCTTCGCTGTGTCTTTTGCCAGAATCATGTAGGTTGTGATCCAGATCTCCACTCTTGATATCGACAACTAACTTTGTTGATAGGATATTGCTCACCAACGCAAGGGGTTTGACCTGACCCCCGAAGAACTGGCTGAGTGGTATATCAAGCTCCAACAAGTCGGCAACGTCCACAACATCAACCTCGTTACGCCGGAACATGTCGTTCCGCAGGTTACCCTCTCAATCCTGGCCGCGAAAGACATGGGCCTGCGCATTCCAATCATTTACAATACTTCTTCCTTTGACTCGCTCGATTCACTGAAACTCCTCGACGGCCTGGTCGACATCTACCTCCCCGATTTCAAAGTATGGCGCAACAGCACATCAAAACGTCTCCTCAAGGCGGACAACTACACCGCCACTGCGATGGAAAGTATCAAAGAGATGCATCGGCAGGTCGGCGATTTATCATTTACTTCAGATGGTATCGCGAAGAAGGGCGTTCTTTTGCGCCACCTGGTCATGCCTGGTAAAGAGGATGAGGGCCGGGAGATTATGCGCTGGCTCGCGGAGAATGTCTCCAAGGATCTTTACGTGCATATTATGGAACAGTATCACCCTGATGCCCATGTGGGTAAGAAGAGGCGAGTGACGAGGAGGGCTCGTATAAGTGAAGCTGAAGCTGAAGGTGAGACGGGCCAGGAGGAGGTGAGGTATGCGGAGATTAATCGTGCTGTGCGCGATGATGAACTCAGTTCTGTTCGAGATGCGGCGGTGAAGGCTGGCCTGTGGCGGTTTTGCGAAGTCAACGAGCAGAATAGCGCTTTTCACCTTTGATTTGCGGATAAGAGCTTCTTCGTAATAGGGTTATAGCGCCTAATTAACACCTCTTCTAGTAATGGAGAGGCTCCTCCCTTCTTACGGTTTTTCACAGAGAAGTGTTGAAAACGCCGAATTCAAGCGCAATCTTTGCGATATTAGCTTTTCTGCTGCTTAAAGACGTGCTCGGTTATATCGAATACAGCGGATTCATTATTTATCGGTATCTTTCTGACATGTTTTGGCAGTATAATCGGGTGGCGAAGATGAGATGGAAGCATCCACGGTTAGTAGGTATGTGGCATACCTACTTCACGGAATGTAGAGTGGGTGGGCAAGGGCAATAAGATATGGCTAGAGCTCAAGGTGGAATTACACCTTCCACTTGCTAAACTGGTCGTGGACTAAATCATTGGTAAGCAAGATTATGGATACAACCAGGGCCCTCTGGCTTGAAGAAAACAACATATCTCTTTTAGTTGCCACTGACAATAGCTTAATCCGGATGATGCGGATGTGTTCGGGATCTGGACTCTCCTCATCGATCTTTCACATCGAGCTCAAGCTTCACCTAGCCTGGGCCGAGCGAGTTCATTGACGTCATTCATCGCCACTTTTCGTTGAACTTGGGTTTGTCAGAGGTTGAGACGCGGGTCGCGTGAGCAAACATTATGTTCGGTGGTACGAGAAAGCGAGAGTGCGAGAATGGGAGACTACCTCGCCGCATGTTGGACTATGTCTGAGTTTCGTCCACCTTGACCATCACTTTTGCAGATCATTCATCTCGCCATTTCTTCTAGCTATCTCACACAATACCTGTCTATTATGGCCGCTGTTGTAGCGCCGACCCCTGCAGGGCATCCATTCGAAGGAGTAAACCTCGGTCGTTCAAGTGATTTGCCGTATCAAGAAACTACGCGATCACAATATGGCCACGACAGAGTGCAATTATTCCGGGATGGACTGGATACTGGCGCTCGTGTTCTAGGTGGATAGTGTTCCAGCAACATTCACATTTCTTGCACTAACCGGATCACGTCCTATCTTAGGTGACGGCCGAGTAGACATCCATATCGACCAGCATAAACCGAGCATCGCAGGGTTATTGAACCACATTCAACGCCCGCAGATACATTCTGATCAACATGCCGAACAGGCCGCCAGCGCAGAAAAGCCCTTTGTAAAGGACGGACATTTTCCACTGCACTTGAATCTCGTCATCCAAGTAATTGGTTCTCGAGGCGATATTCAACCGTTTGTTGCGCTAGGGAGAGAACTGAAAGCCCACGGTCACCGAGTTAGATTGGCCACACATTTAACTTTTCGGCAATTCGTTCTTGATAGTGGCCTAGAGTTTTTCAATATCGGAGGAGATCCAACGGAGCTGATGGCTTTCATGGTAAAAAACCCGGGCCTTCTACCGGGGCTCAAGGCAATACGCACTGGAGAGATCCAAAAGCGTCGGCGTGAGATGAGGGAAATTTTTAATGGATGTTGGAGATCTTGCTTTGAAAAGGGTGACGGGACTCACCTTCACCATATCAAGGAAGATCCATGGAGCAAAGCCTTGGATTTTCGAGAACGGTCATTTGTGGCGGACGCCATTATAGCCAATCCTCCTAGCCTAGCCCATATTCATTGCGCGCAACGACTTGGCATCCCTCTCCATATTATATTCACGTGAGTTGACACTCTTCCAATATACTCATACTTGGTTGCTCCCCCGCAAAATTACTGCATACCTAATGAATAACAGGATGCCCTGGTCACCGACTCAGTCATTTCCCCACCCACTAGCGAATGTTCATTCCCAGAATTGCAAGCCGACTATCGCAAACTTTATGTCCTATAATATTGTAGATGTGATGGTATGGGAAGGGTTGGGAGATATTCTGAACACGCTTCGCAAGAAGACCTTATCACTCCAACCTCTGGACACAGTGACCGCCTCGAGCATACTTCACCGACTGCATGTGCCGCATACGTATCTCTGGTAAGGAGGGTTTTCCTGGTTGGCAAAGAAATATTCTAATATTCGAAACAGGTCTCCTTCATTACTACCTAAGCCTCCTGATTGGGCAGATAACATCGATGTCTGCGGCTTTGGCTTCCTCAGTTCAGAGAGCAGCTACACGCCACCTCCGGAGATCGCTACGTTTCTTGATTCAGGACCAAAACCAATATATATTGGATTCGGCTCGATCGTAGTTGATAATCCTGATAAGTTGACGAAGATTGTATTTGAAGCGGTCAAGAAAACTGGACAGCGGGCACTTGTCTCGAAAGGTTGGGGAAACCTGGGGGCAGACGAAGTGCCGGACAATATTCTTATGATTGGAAACTGCCCTCACGATTGGCTCTTTCGGCAGGTTTCAAGTGTGATTCATCATGGTGGCGCTGGCACTACTGCAGCAGGCCTCGCCCTAGGTCGGCCCACGATAATTGTCCCATTTTTCGGAGATCAGCAATTTTGGGGAAATATCGTTGCGCGAGCCGGAGCAGGGCCAGCACCGATACCATATAAACGTTTGAACACCCAAAATCTCTCAGATGCAATACAGAAAGCGCTAGAGACAAGTATACTGGACAGAGCACAGGCGATTGCGATGAAAATGCAAGAAGAGTCTGGCGTGCGCCATGGGGTGAATAGCTTTTATCGAAATCTTGATCCCCAGCGATGCAGATGCTCTATAGTCCCGAATCAGCCAGCTGCTTGGCATCTCAAACATACTGACATCAACTTGAGTGCCTTTGCAGCAACGGTTCTGGTGAAATCCGGGAAGCTTAGTCCGGACATGCTCGTGCTGTAAGTCTTCTCCAACGAACGTCATCAAAGTCGTCGGACTTCTTTGCTGATTGTCTCCAGTCACCGTCCTATGGAATACGATACATTCATGGACCCCGCCAACCCACTGAGTGCTGGTGCGCAGGTGCTTTTTGGAGCCCTTACAACATTCGTGACTGGGTTTGTAGATGCTCCAAGAGAGATTGTCAGTGATCTTGTTTCTGCTGTTCACGCAACACGTCAGCCTCACGAAAGTTTCGATCGCCGTGCAGCATGTCGGGCAGCAGTGGCTTCACTGGATCAACCATCCCCCAGTTCTGAGAGCGAAGAATCACCTATTGAATATGAGGTACGGCAATTGCAAATTGAGAATGATGGACAGGAAGTTGGAGAGAACCGAGAAGATGAAAGTACACAGGAAGACACTGGTGACGAGGACAACGGAGGCCATGTCAACGAAATCACTCAAGTTCGGAGCATAGAGCACAAAAGAAATCTTCAGCTGGAAAAGGCAAAGACAATGAGCAGCTCGATGCCCCCCTCGAAACCACCCAAATATATTATTTTGCACGAAGCTGTGTTGCATGGAAGCAAAATGTCCAAGAAGTTGGTGAAGGTCATCATATGGTTACCAGCCGATTTCTCGCTGGGCATGGCCAGAGGTTTCCACAACGCACCCAAATTATATCACGATCCGACAGTAATCGACACCCCCCAGGTAGTCGGTCTTCGAAGCGGTTTCACAGCAGCAGGAAAGGTAATAACATCCATACCAGCAGCAGCATTCTAGGACCAGTCATTCTGATATGTGCGTAGGAGCTTCGAGACGGTTTCTACTTCGGTATCACAGGCATAGGAGCACACCCGCGCGATGGTTTCAAGAATGAAGGTGTGAAGGGGCTCTTCAAGGGGTTCGGGAAAGCAATGGGAGGTTTGTTTCTCAAACCAACAGCAGGTATGTCGAAAGGGAAGGCAATATGTCTGTGATCGTCTCGCTTACAAGCTGATTTCAATCAGGGCTATGGGGTCTAGCAGGATATCCATTGAGCGGGATACTCAGAGAGATCAACGACTCGCTGGGCAGACATCAAAAATGTATGATTGTGATGGGTCGCATTTCGCAGGGACTCGAAGAAACGCGAGAGTCCACGGCCCAGGACAGGGCAGAAGTATTCACGGCGTGGGATAAGATTGAACACGAGCTGAAAAAGTCGAATAAAAGACACACTCATGCTGGCTAATGCCGGAAACGAGGATACGACAACCTTATGAAGCTTCTCAGCCGTGACCCTGCACAGTGGCTTAAGCGAATGCGATGCTCATTACGTATTATTCATTCCTGAATTATATGACTTGAACTTTACCAACATGATCACTGAGGTGCTAACATCTGCTCATTGGGCCTAAGCTTAAGCACCCAGTAAATGCGGCGGTAGCCCAGGGAAGCCCCGTTGCAATTCTTCAACGTAGATCGTAAGGGGTTGCATTTCCTCACACCAATACGTTCTAAAATAACTCGGGGGAAATTGGTGCATGTTCATAAATTATAGGAAGCCACACTAAGCCTAATTTGGCTTCTACTGTGGTGTTAGAAGCGCCAGGTGAAACGACCACGATACTCCCTCCAAAATCCACGCACAATCAATCAGCCCGCTTCCGTGGCCCTCGATGAAACGCCTCCAGAAGTTGAGTCGGAGCCACTCCTCAAGCAGCACCGCTTAGATTCGAATGCCATGAACACCATCGAGAGGAAACTGTTTCCACGTAGAGTGCTCTCCAAATCGCTGATATGATGGAAGGCCGTGGGGACGTGGCCGCAGAACCTACAGAAACGGCCCACGATAGTAGAGCCTGTAATTTGCATCCCCTTCGTTTTCCTTTGTTTCCATTCGTGACACATCTTGATACCTTAATTGTTGGGGTTATGTTATAGCTCAGGTACCAAGGGTTAACATCAATGTAGTAGCATTGAACGGAGCAACTAAGCGTGGGGAGGGAAAGAAGGTGAGAGTGTGACAATCCAGATACATGTAGGGTGCCTGCAACAGCTGGCTTCAACATGAAAAACATGTGACTTGTAACAATTTGCCCCAGAACCGAGTTCGGTTTGAGATTGGATCTATCTTTGGGGGTTACGGTGGATGAGGTTACCTATAAGAAACAACATCCAATTTATATCGATGTCCTCGACAAATCAAGTAGAAAAAAAGTGGTAAGCAGGAGGTTCAATATTGGGGGCCCCTTGGGCAGTGTGGTGGGACTGTTGCCCACTCGACACGCTGGATTGCCTTAGATATTCCGTCCATTCGGCGGGAACGGCATCGCAATTGTGATGACCGTAGGCTGGTGGTGCACAATCATAAGCTTTGAAGCTTTCAATATACTTGCCATGGATAGTACCATCCTCTTCGATGACGGCGGGGGTCATGTAGATTGAGAAAGGGATCCTCTCCTCGATCTGGGGCGTGGTTAGGGACTTGGTCTAGTTCCGTACCGAAAAAGTGATTACATACTGTCATTGCTGTATGTGTTTTGGTGTTATGGAATTTCGCTTGTAACACCATGTCATGAGTCACTTGAAGAACTCGTGTAGAGACAGATTGCGAAGCAAGGGAAAAACTCTCTGGTAGTTGTACCGGAAGGCTTAGACTCCACTCTGCAGAAGGCATGCTGGCCCCTGTGGCTGAGATTTCCGGTGTTTGATCGGAGTGAATGTACTCGAATTGAAAAATTGTAGCGGTACTTGACGTGGTTATTGTATGAACGTTGTGCATCGCAGACTCAGCTGCTGTTGCATCGACTCGGAGGTTGTGTTTCTCCAAGATAGAGATCGAGACAGTGTCGAGCTTCAGGTTCTTCGAAAGCGGAGAGAAACAACATTTCACGGGAAATTTGCTTGCGAAGGGGATATTTGAGTCTGGTAACGAGATGGAATATTGGATGTCCTGGTCTAATCGCCGTTCGACGGTCTGAATTATTCTGTCGTTAGTGCTGGCTACTCGCGTGCTGACGGAGAGAACTTACCGGTGGGGATATTAATTGGTAATCGACCAATGGGTTGGGATAGTTATAGAGACGGATAGACCGAGAGATGGTAGAATTTCTTCTGAAGCGGCGCTCAATTATGGCTTTGACATGGTATGTGTGGTACGCGTGTCGCTGAGACGTAACGGTTTCTGGCATTCTCGCAGATAGTGGAAGGCTGAATGGGAATTTGTAGTTTCCCGCTAAAAGTTGGAAAGAGCTGAGGCATTTGGATGAGCCGATAGACTGCTCCGAAATGAACGTTATGCGTTCGCGATCGTTTTGCATGAAGAAGCTGTCTCGTGGACTACGTGAAAGATGTGAGCACCGAACGGATGGAAGGGTTATTCGAATTCCCGGGCGTACAGTTTCAGCACTCCCAGTAGCTGCACTCGGATGCCTTTAAACGAATCACTTCCCGGTAGGTTGATGTGTACTGTTCCATCAACACAAGATGAGCTTGCATCTTGAAGGAAGATGCATGCTTGGTCAAGTCTGAAGGCAGCAGGTCAGTATGGGTCTAAGATCGGAGAGATAGAATTATCGTACTTCAGATTGTATGTTTCGCTGCTTCTCTGCGTAAACATTTTGGAATTCAGATCAGCGTTTGGGAATGCAATTGACAGGTCGGCAACCTTCCCCCCCTTATTTATAAGCTAAAGGCCTTGTCAATTGACATGGGTCCCGTGTTTACAAGCTGATGGCTGTGTTGCTGTCGGCGGCGGCCTTCCTAATCGGGGACGGAGCCTCAGTCTGAAACTGGTCCTCGTGTCGCCACGGGTATTCTTCGGGCCTTTCTGCTAGCTGCCATCCTGACAGTATTCCCCTGGTTTACTTTCGATGGCCATTTTCTAACAAGGCTCTGGAGCTCATAGAACATAGGTGCTAGAGTCGGTCAATTACAATTAATGACAAAAGCGTTCAGAGTGGCTGGTGTAACATGAGGGAACGAGCTTGAATTGTTGAATTGTTGAACCTTTATATGTGCCTTCAGTCCTTTTACTAGCGCCCTACTCCAACTGAAAAGCCGCGCAACCGTCAAGCCAACGCCGTAGGGAGCTACATTGAGTGCTGGCCATCCTGCCATTCTGGGTTAACTGCCTCTTTGGGCTAGTGGCCGCCCAAAAGCGGTGACTTGCCTGTTCGACACCTTGTCCGCCTTGACATATGATTATCAACCTACAAACTTCAACCGTCTTTATGAATACCGCCTGGTGCAATGGAGCTCACTTTCTTAATCGGACAGGATGGTCAGAATGTAAAAAGACCTCGTCGGGCATGTACACCGTGTCGTCGGCGAAAGGTACAAACTGGATCCAGAATACCGGGGCCACTGGCGACGAAGAACGTGCTAACCTCTTAGGTAGAAAAGGTGTTTTCATGGAAGCTTGGCTGGCTCAGATCATCAATCACAACTGGAGCTACAAGATCCGCTCGACAAACCAGTTGAGAACGATGTTCTCGTTCTGCAAAAGGCAACTCCCACGACATCGGACGATGTAGCAGGGCGCAGCTCGTCGGCATCCCAAGTTGATAAACCATTGGCTCAGAATGTCCCTGGCATATCAACTACTCTTGGCGATGGCTTGAGGAGAGAGCTCGGAACTCCCCGTTTCTTATGCCATACCAGTCCCCTAGTGGCATTGCAGAATGATCTGCAACCTCCGCAACCAAGGCGACTCAGAAGTCATTCCCGCAAAGGAGAAGTGGGAGCCTGGTCGAATCAAGAGGGCATTACGGCGAAAGAAAGTGGACCGCAAAGGTCACCATTTCCCCACCAGCTTGATAATTCTGGGATCTTACCCCCGAAACAAAGTCAAATTGCTTTGGTACAAATCTTCTTTTCCCGCATACACCCGCTGCTTCCATTGGTAGACGAAGACGACACCCGTCATCAATTTGAAAACAATTCTCTACCTCTTCCACTCCTTCAAGCTATCTGTCTTGTTGCAGCAAAGGATGGGAATGCAGCGTCTTTCTTGCTTTTGGGGTCGGATGCGACGTTGCTGCCGGTAGAAAAGTTTGGACAACGATTGTACAAGGATATCCTGCAGAATATGCCTAGCAGGGAAAATGGGAACAGATTCCTCATTATACGGATTCTTGCTCTTCTTTCACTCCACGAATGGGGCCCTAATGGATCGGAGGATAGCTCTTTAACCTTGACCCAAGCCATTCACCATGCATGGTCTGTCGGGTTACATCTACGGGGGCCTGATAGTGAATCTTCGTTGAAGGCAAAATCCCTCTTCTGGTGCTTGTGGAGCCTTGACAGGTGGAATTCGGTCGTGGAAGGAAGACCAGTCTTGATTCACGACTATGATCACGGCCAGAAAGTGACTGATGTGCTTCCGTTGTTCAATCCGCCGTTTCGGATCTGGCTTCTCGTTGCAGACCAGCTCAGTTGTGTGATCAGTACTTACAGACCACGGCTGGAAGACCGAGATCAGTTCCCAGACCTTTCCCTCTTCGAAGAATTTGTCGAAGTTTCCCAGGCATGGAATACAGAGCCTCAACTGCTAGGTATGAATCTATATTCGAGACTTTCCCGAACGATAGCTAACCAGCACTAAACAGACTCGCTTGAGCTTTATTATCATGCCACGATTATTCTTGGTACCTATTCATCGGAGCTTCAAGGCCGCCAGCCTTCTCGAACTTCTAGGATTCATCAAAGTCAGGCCATCCTGGCCCTCGCAGCAATCTGTCGACGGAAAGATATCAAAGATTTTTCTCCCCTGCCCGTATCTGCCTATACGCTCTCCCTCGCCTTTTCTATAACCTATAGGCAACTGCAAAGAGCTAAGCTAACAAGCCATCGGCTACTGGCAAGAGAAAACCTTTTGATATTTCACCAGAGTCTGAAATCACTGTGTGGTACTTGGTGGCTGGCAGCAGTTATGATGCGTCTAGGCAATCATGCGCTGGAAAGCAGTCACCTGCAGCCAGTGATACAGAAACAAGCTGAACTACAAATCCCAACAAGTCAGTCGGATGAGGTCGCATTGTCTCGACCGCCACCCCTTCAAAAGCCCAACGTTCCCAATATCAACTGCAATAATTCACGCAGCCCAAGTTACTCTGATAATCTCAACACTATCCAGGGCGATCTTAATACCTACGAAGGCACATTGTCTGGGGCATCGTTCCCTTCTGACTTAGATCTTCATTTCGAAAATCATGATTTGGCGACGTTGGGAGAAGTCTCTTTGGAAACCTTCTTTGAAAACTTCTTGGATGTCAATTTCCCCACCTGCTTGGGCGAGCAATACCTTGGAGGCTACGGTGCATCAATTTAGACTATAATATATAGTACCAATGTACTCCGTAATCTAAGACATGATGGAAAGACTCTGCAACAGCCACCGGGTTAG
>JAXQJV010000089.1:0-34962 GCA_037042255.1 Penicillium sp. PG106-07D | reverse complement strand
GGTCCGCTTCCTACACATGTCTGGTGGCCTGGAGGACGTGAGCGTGTTCAACAGCGTCCTGATTCGCCCGCTGACAAATGGCGACCCAGAGGCTCGCTTGCTTCTTGAGGCGCTCATGGGAACTATTTGTCTGCGGCGAAGAAAGGATATGAGCTTTATCAACTTGCGCCTACCCGAAATGACCTCACGAGTTCTTCACGTCAAGTTCCATCCCCATGAGCTGGAGAAGTATAACGCACTCCAGTATGTTTTCATCTACCGGATTTCACTTCGTGCGTGTTACTAACATTACCTAGAAATGAGGCGAAAGGAGCCCTCATCAATCTTAAGGATAAGGAAGGCAGCTACTCTACTCTGTTGGAAGTCATTCTACGCCTTCGCCAAGTCTGCAACCACTGGGCTCTTTGCAAGAATCGCATTGTTCGGCTCATGGGAGACCTCGAGAAACACAAAGTTGTGCCTCTCACCCCCGAGAATATGAAGGCGCTGCAGGACATGCTGCAGATTCAAATCGAGAGCCAGGAAGCTTGTGCCATCTGTCTTGACAACCTGGAATTGCCAGTAATCACCGCATGCGCGCACGCCTTCTGCCGTGGCTGTATTGAGCAGGTCATCGAGAGGCAACACAAATGCCCGCTCTGCCGTGCAGAAATCAAAGACAACTCCACCCTCGTTTCCCCCGCCGTGGAGATGGGTGAGGACGCCGAGACAGCTGTCGCCGACCCCGATAAACCAAGTAGCAAGATCGAGGCGCTTATGAAGGTTCTCACGGCACAGGGCCAAGTGCCCGGAACAAAGACAGTGTTATTCAGCCAATGGACGTCATTCCTCGACCTTATCGAGCCCCATCTGGAGCAGCGTGGTATCAAGTTTGTACGCGTTGATGGCAAGATGCAGTCTGTGAAGCGCGATAATTCCATCAATGCCTTCACCAACGAGCCTGAGTGCACTGTTCTGCTTGCCAGTCTGAGCGTCTGCAGCGTCGGTCTCAATCTCGTTGCAGCAAACCAGGTCATTCTGGCAGATAGCTGGTGGGCACCTGCTATTGAGGACCAGGCCGTTGATCGAGTCTACCGGCTTGGTCAGAAACGAGAAACCACTGTGTGGCGCCTTGTCATGGAGAACAGCATCGAGGAGCGTGTACTCGATATTCAAGAGCGGAAACGCAAGCTTATGCTTGCTGCATTCCGTGAGACGGCTAAAAAGAAGGCCGAGAGCACTGCTACCCGCATCGCTGACTTCGAGACCCTTCTGAGCTGAGTTTGCTGCTCGGCTCTGGCCTCCCGACCCTTTTCATCTTTCTTCATCTTTCTTTTCGTGTAGATTTACCCAATTTCGGCTGTTTACCTAATTATCACCCTTCCTGTATGATTAGCTTGAATCAATTGTGTATCAACATAAGCTTTCTGTACATTCCCCTAACTGTTTGTTTGTACAACTCTATCCATTCGCAGAACGCCGCAGGAATGTTTAACTCAACCCGGAACATTCCAGCTGATGATGAGACTGCACAAACGACGCCAACCGCGACAACACCGCAATCTCCAGCTTAAGCTTGACAGTGTAGAAGAAACATTTGAGCACCGTCTGCGTGATGAAGAGCCCACTAAACTCCAACGTCAACAATGAGATATCCATCACAATTATGATGAAATTGATCGCCAGCAGTTGGTACATAATATTCGTTCTCCGAGTACTCTGTGTCGGATAAAGGCGCATCAGTCGCGTGGTCCGCACGATAAAAACCGACGAAATGAGAACCTCTTGCACGAAGAACGCTGTAAGCTGCACTTTCTCCCACTTATTGAAGAAACTCTGAAAGTGTGAATGGCAGACGTAAACGGCGCCGTACGAGGCTATGATTTGCGGCGTTGACAGGACAATCGCGTCGAAGATGATCATGGTCAAGACAAGGTGGAGGAGCCTTCTGTCAAAAAGAACTAGGTGAAGACGTGAATAAAGCACCAGTGACTGTCCAGTCACCATAATACACCATCCTGCCGTCGATAGCGTGACGGGAATCCAGATGGGCGCGAGCTCGAAGTATTTGAGAAGCAGTCCGAGCGCGTCGGGGATGACTCCTAGCGACGCGGAGAGTAGCAGACTCCAGAAATACAGGCCGTGATATTTTTTGAATGTGGAGAAAACCAGGATGATCAATTCGAGCGCGCTGTAAAGCGCACAGGCCAGCAGGCTGGCGATGGAGGCTTGCACGGCGAAGCTGTTGCCCGTGTAGGCTCCGACGATACCTTGGACGGGGGCTTCGCAAACCACCATTTTGCGCCCATGTTCTTTGATCTTTTGTGATGGTCTTTTAGTCGCATGAAGGAATGAATTGGTCGAAATGAGACCATCGAAATTGAGTTATCGCGGTGATGGCATGTGACTTGCCACCCGTGGCTCTCGAGTGTGGAGTGGAAAGTCTAACCTAAAAACGTCCCCTCAAATTCAACTTGCGTCGACTGTTTGTTTCGTGAAGGACTTGTAAAATGTTAAGATAAATCCGTGAATGCATTTTTCCATGGCGAAAATCTAGAGCTAGACATGTAGAAACATAGCAGTCAAGTCCCAGCGAAGCATGTGTCTAGCACGCAGAGTCTAAAAACGGACCTATCTACAAGTACTTCTTGAGATCCATGATCGTGACGCTCACTCTGTTAGCAGAACCACCCAGAACACCACCGCCATTGACCATCAGATATCTTCCTTTGCCCTCGGAAAGAACGCGCAACGATCGAGTGTAGCTTTGGGCCTCTGGCGACGCAATCTCAGTCCACTCGCCCTGGCCCAAGGCCTTGTTGATGAACAAGGTGCTCTCTGTTCCCGAGCTGACAATAATGGTACCGTTCTTGCCGCCATAGGGAGTCCAGACAACGTACGGGGAGGAGGTGGGCTTGGTACCACTGGAAACAACCAGCTTGTGGTGCTCAACGGAGGCGAAGTCCTCGGGGTTCGAGGACAAGCGGTAGTAGACTGGGAAGGAGTAGCTGGAGGTGTTGAAGAAGGATCCATACTCGTAGGTGTAGATGTATTGACCGTTCAGCAGCTGTTATTTGCAAGGGTCAGTTTGCAAGGAAAAATTTGTTGACTAGAGATCATGGACTCACTTTGGCGACAACGGGCATTCCAGGTCGGTCGGTGTATGTGGGATAGGCGCTGTAGTATTGTCAGTATGGCAACGGCAGTGTCAGAAATGGATCAAGACATACACGTCGTCAACAACGGGTCCCCAGTGCTTCAGGTCGGTTGAAACCTGGTGCACCAGTTTTTGTCCGTGGGTGGTGTTGGCCCGCTGGTCCGAGTAGTAGCAGATCAGCTTGCCGTTGCTGTTTTGAATGTTAGCCAGAATTTCATCAAAAGAGCGCTCAATCAACATACTGTGCAAGCAAGTAAGGCTCCCACACGGGAGTCAAGCCGTTGTCAGGCACGGCCTCTCCACCAGCTGCGATATGGCTCAGGAATTCCCAGGTCACACCATCATCTTGCGACGCATACAGGTCGAGCTGGGTAGTCGACAGATTCGTCGGAATACTGTTGCCTGCAAGCAACAGGGTTCCGGCCTTAAATGAGCCAATGCGCTCGGGAAGGTAATACAAGAATGGCTGGTAGCGCAGGCCAAGATGATTCGCAGTGTCCTGGACCTTGGAGAGTTCCGACCAGGTCTTTCCCAAGTCCTTGGAGCGGTAGATGGGGAACCATACGAGTGGTGGCTCGGGGGAGTAATTCTCCCATGTCGCGAGGAGATCGCCATTGGGAAGCTGCTCGTTGCGAGCGTAGAGTGTTCGGGGAATGTTGTAGTTTGAAGGAGGAGAGAAGACGGTGACGCCTGACAATGGCGCCGGCGACTTGGCAGAGATACTCGCTGCGGCAGCGGCCCCAGCGAGCGTGAGGAGATGGGAAATTGTGAACTTCATTGCCAAGTATTGAATATGCCTGGAGTTGAGCGACAAAGTGGCGATCTGCATCATTTAGTCCGATCATGGTACCTGCTTTTATACTTATGATGCTATGGTCCAGGCTCAGAGGTTAATTATGATTACGAGCCTGCGCTGGAGCTCATCCCGCCGGAGTTTGTCCTCGTTCTGGTTTTGCGGGGGAATTTCCATCAATCGCGGGGCTCCGCGGCCGCCAGAACTGGTAGTCTAATCAGAATCCAGTTTAGTTTCTCTCGAGATCCAGATGCAGAATACTTCGTTCCACCTAGTATCCATACACGATACGAATCGCACCATCTCGGCTACGTAAACGCCCAGACGACACCGCTTGGAACTTCATGTCGGGATGAAATGTTCGGCAATTTTGGCTTGAGCAATATTTATCCGAAGCGATAGGCATCATAATTTACCATGGGGTCATTCTATATAGAGTTCTGTCTGGATATTGGCAAAGAAAGGACTTCATCTTGGTCAGGTAAACGAACGAAGACACCAGACAGATCGCCGGAAAGTTATTGCTAGAAAGCTTTGATCAAGCCCAGTAATGAATATCTAACCAAAATAATTGCATATGATGCTGCTTTATTAGGTTGATTGAAAAGCATATAAATTGCCTTTTGCTTAGAAAGTTGAGGTATTCCCGGGGCATTGAGTGGAGTTCAACTATGGATGTCTTCCCGGGCATCCTCCGATGGAGTACCCCAGCCACCACCAGGTCTGATAATAGCAAATTAGCATTTCTCCCTTGAAAACTCTAAGAAGTGCTCAGACATCAATTACTTACATGTTAACGAGAGTTCGCTCTCCCGACTGTACTTCAAGTTCCATCTTCCCGCCAATGTTGATGACCCTCGTGCCAGGGCCCAGGATGCACCGAGCCACCAATACTCTCTGGGGACCTCCCATGCCATTTTTGGGATCAACACCACCCATGCCAAATGATATGATGTCGAAGCCAGACTTGGAAAGCAGAATAGGCTCCAAAGCCCCTATCATAACATCCTGAATGTTGTGAGGTGATTGGACTCCCTGCATAGACAGCTACATGTTTAGGGAGATTGACGAGTGTGCCCGACGGAACGATCACGCCGACGGGTTCAAGGCAACCGTGCTTAAGAGGGATATTCACATCAATTAGAACACGCAGTCTGCAAATAATAGCCGAGTGAACAATAGTTCTTCATGTGCTGTACCTATGCGTGACTAGGAATTGAGTTCTGCTGTATGGCGGATGGTGCCCGGGAGAGAGGTAGGTGTTCAATATATCTCTAAAGGAGAGGACGGAGGAATATTTGCTCCAGCTTCCGTACCTTATCTTCGAAGATTAGCCCAGGTTCGACTGCCAGTGCAAAGGGGCCATTACTATAGATGGTACCAAGGCTAACAAGGTTGTGATTGTTGCTGCAGGGACATGGACACCGTCTCTACAGGGCTCGATGGACAGGGCCTCTTGACGGCGAAGGGCCACATTGTTGCCCATATTCAGGTCACTCAAGCTGAGGGAACATACAAAAGCACTAATCTTCATTCTCAATCATGGATAACCTTGAGTTGGGCTAATTCTTGCCTCCAAAAGAGGACGTGATCTTCAAGCTGGCTCATAGTCAGTTCATTCCCAACACACGAACCGACACAAACTCAAACATTACCACTTCGACCCCGCACACCTTTGTCCAAGCACTGGAAGAAGGTCTCCCCAGAGCTCAGATGTGCCGTAACATGTGGCGTGGCTTGTCAGAGCTAGCAGATTGCCAGCTTTTTTACACTCATCTTTGCTGGGATGTCGATACAGCTAATCGGCATTTCATCGTTGCTTCTCATGCATGCTATAGTGAACTATTCCTCGCTGTGGGCGGGCGTGTGGCTTTAAGTTTCGTCCAGTTATTCGGAAGTACGTAGCAGACTTGGTCGAGGGACAATTGGACTCGGATACCATTGGAAAAACGGCAGGTCAAAGCCAAGATTCTAGCTCACGGGTCCTGAACTGGAATTGGCAGATCGCACTGGTTGAAGAGGATAGCCGGCTCGTGAGAGAAATCACTTGTCCAGACCGTGATTTGCTTATATGAAGCACTCTCTCAAGTTCTGTGCCTGACGAGAATTGGGGTGTGGTTGCAGGACTCGCAGGGTAGATGTAGGCCATCAAAGACAACAAATTTGGACTGTTATGGCGTACCGATTGCTGTTCATAAGCCCGGCTCATTAGCACCATGTCAAAATAGATTTATGTAGTCAACATGTCGAATTCAAATTTCACTCACCCAACATCACCATCACATGCTCCCAGGCCAAAGTGTGTCCTGTAGAAGATATTTCCTAGGTTGAGACTCGTCTCTACCGACGGTTTCCCTCCATCTTCCGCGGACACATTGCCACCCCATTTCAACCGGTGCAATGTTCTGTTCACAAAAGCCGTACACAAAGAGAGGGACATATGCCAAATTGACGAATGCTCTTCAGCTCCTCGAAAAGCACAACAACCTGCCAAGAACAAGGGCCATAACGGCAAGACTGCGGCATCATATTGAGATTCGTATCCAGTTTTTGCCTCACATAACGACCCTTTTTCGTAAATTCGACAGGGGAAGACAACGCTCGCTGAATAATAATGCCTTGGGTGAAAGGGTCTCATGCAAGAGAAGAAGACCTCCAAGCCTGTTCGCTTCTGCGATCGCAGCGGAGTCTGTAGTTCAGTCAATCTGGCCGTTTGGGGGTCTTTGCTGAGTATTTTCGAGATCCCGTTTCAATCAATGCATTGTTGACTGGAAAATGTCGTCCTTGTATCTTCTTTCATCCAAGCAAGCTCAGGTATTTGGTTGATGAGCAGCAGAAGACACTGGCTAAATCTCATATATGGCTCGATGGTATCGGGAGACTCAACGCAAGCGCCTGATGGTATTGATACCTTGTTGAAGTCGTACAATTTCCTCGATTCTGTGCGGGCAAGAACAACATGGAAGGCAAAATAGCGGTTGCAAAGGCCCGATAGCTCCTGGCTGTGAATAGAATTGGCCAGGTCGTTCTTGTCGTGTAGGAATCAAGTCTTGGAATCCGTTGAGATGCGTTACCGACAAAGGTCGACGACTGTCCGAGATCTGGGAGTCGTTAGCTTGGCGATTAGAACCCCAATAAAACAAATGGGATATTACATCTAACTAGCAGAGCATGAGGACAGTTCCCAATATCTTATCCAGCTCCATTTCTCCCCATGTATCGTGATGCAGAAGCTCCCTGAGATGACTCAATGCGGCATGGTGGTGTTTCAGCGCAGGGAGCCGATGTCTTGAGTCTGAAAGTGGGAGGGTATTGGCCGCAATAGCCAGTGTCGCATGGTAAATGCCTTTAGATTTCAGCGCCATGGACAGAATCAGATATTGTTAAGGGTTGTAATGAGTATTATATGAGCGCTGGGTCGCATCTCGATTGCCTGCTGCTACTTGGAAAGCTGGTCAAGCAGGGGGGTAAGGAGTAGATCTCCGGCAGAATCCTGGGAGTTCCGGTGTTTCTCCGTAGTGTGTCGTTGAAATGGATCTCTAGGACGTCAAATACTGTGCTCAGAAATATCCAGTTCCGGTCTGAATAGCTCATTTCCAGTATCTGTCGCGCTGGTCTGTCTTTATGGCTAATTTCCTGTCACGGTTTCCCAAGCATCAGTCCCCGCTGCTTCGACCAGACCCCCGCCTATCGACTCCTTGTTCCATGTTAGACAAACTCTATTGGCACAAGGGCTTTTCTTGAGCTCGCAGGACGGCACATCGGACGGACTTCTGGAAATTCATGATTCGAGCTGCCGGCCCAAGAGTCCATTGAACCCAAGTGAACATGACAATACCATCGCACTTAATCCGGCGTGCACGACAAGTCCAGCATCCAGTGCGAGATCTTGTTGTGATGGCCATAGGTACATCTTCCAGGATAAGGGAGATAGAGGAGAGTATAGTCAGAAGCCCGAATGGGCCATGTGTGCCAAAAGGAGGATAAGCCTGTCCACTTGGCAAAGGTAGGAGTTACAAACCATTTAGCCGTTACTTTGGTACTGCACAATAGACTTTCGCTGTTGAAACCCGAAAGAACTTCAATTAAAAGAATTTGTCTAGTCAGAGTTTACACTATCATCCAGAATCATGTGCCTGAAGCTATCGAAAGGACGATCTACAAGACATTCAAGACAGATCTCCCGAAAGAGACTTCAGAAAGATGTCCCAAAGAGATTTTGAATGGACCGTTTGAAAGAGATCCGGTTGGAACACATTGAGTCAGGTCTTGTCTGGGGTCTCTGAATCCAGAGTTTTTCAACAAGCCCCTTGACCATCACTACTGTAGTGACCTCGGGGTGATCATCCGGGAACGTTTCAGAAACCGTTCGGAAAAACGTTCGCCTAGAAGTGATTAAAATCTGATACGAATCTATCCCAGAGCACCTTCTAGATAATCATATCAATCGAATTTGAGTATGCTACGGTATGCGAAGTGTTTCCTGAAACCTAGATCATCACCGGAGTGAGATCTGGTCCTTAAATCTACGCTCCAACACCCAAATTCGCACACAAAACAGAAATCGCAATAGGGGGTATCACTCTTACAAAAAAAAAAAAACAGAAATGCGATTGACGCCCAAAGGATCATTATGCAGGTCCCTCGAATGAGGAACGAGGGTCCCGCTGATCCCTCATGCACCATCGCGGACATCCACTGCCTCGCTTTGGCTAGATAGGCCGAGATTAGCTGCGGCCTTATCCAGAGAGGCGTCGACGGTCACATTGTTGGACCCAGAGCTATCCCTGAGGTCCTTCGGCTCGCTCCGGCCTGAGTCAGGACCAGCCGGTGTCGCGTCCGCCTGTACAGCGACAGTGCTGTTGGGAGTCGGCGGCATAGGATGATCTCTCGCAGGGGACAATGCTGGACCCGAGTGCCCGCAATCAGTGGTGGCCTTGACCGGCGTTGAATTTGTTGAATCATCGTCTATCACAATGACTTCATTGCCAGGAGGTACCACAAATGCCGCTCGAGCTTCCCCGCTGCTAGCTTGTCGCAATGAAGACGAGCTCGGCGTGTATGTCGAGGCAGGCGCGAGTTGCTCGTGCGAGGTCGCTGGCAGGAATGACGACGAGCTCGGCTGATAGGGACGGAACTGCAATTGTTTAGGCGCAACGCCGTGGGGCTGGACAAATGGGGATAAGCTGCGCTCAGTGGTCGTCGGGACCGGGGTGGGAAGGAGAGAAGCAAAGAGTTGCTGCAACAAGGCCTCCTGTCCGCCGCTGCCGTGATTCTCCTGCAGCACTTCGTGTACCGCCCGCACCACTCGGCCGGATCTTTTGAGGAAAGTACGTCGCTCTAGCCAGCGGTTAAACGGTACCCGTAACTGGCTGACGTAGTGAGACTGGTAAGTATTCTGCACCGCGATGGCATACTGCTCTCGGGTGAGTGGCTGTGCGATTGGGGTCACTGGCTGTGCGATTGGGATCGCCCGCAATAATCGTTGCTTCTCTTGCTGCATCTTTTGCCACTGCAAGGCGTGATGGTTAGCTGCCTGCTGTTGACGCGCTTTCTCTGCATCATCCCGTCTTTTGAGCTCGGCATGGTAACCTAGTGGATCCGCCCGTTTGAGGCGCTCCAACTTGAGCTCGTCTTCGACCTGGCGGCTTTCTTCCGCGGTGAGAATGTCGTTCTCGTTGTCTTGGATGTGAGACAGAGTCGCCTTTAGAACGATCTCGTTGTATTCTCCGTTGAGAATTTGATCGAGAACCTGAGGATCCCGCCCAAGAGCGGCATACTGTTCATCCTTCTCCACATCTTTCACGTGTGTGAGGTAAGATGAATAATTCCGTGAACTCTCGCGAACAACTGTCTTTTTATCCACCACACGAACGGCAAGTTGTCTCTTGAAGACTGCGTTGTTGTAGATCAGTTCTTCAAAAGTCCCACCAGCAAGGAAGCGATAGACGAAGACCGGCTTCTTCTGACCAAGACGGTATGCACGCCCGACGGCCTGTTCCTCCCACATGGGGTTAAACAGGAAATCGAAGATGACCACACGGTTGGCCCCGTACATGTTAAGTCCCACACCGCCAGCTCGAGTGGAGATCAAGAGGATGCTTTCACCTCCGGAAGCATTGAACCGCTTTGTCATATTTTGACGATCAGGTCCAGGAGTGCTGCCATCGATACGAAGGTATCGTCGTCCACGTTGCTGCAGCATGAATCTGAGGTAGTTCATGGTTGGAATACTCTGAGTGAAGATTAATACTTTGTCTCCGGCCTGCAGTGACAGATCGAGAATTTGGTCAAGCAAAATAGCACGATTGGACAGTGCGGTGTCTTGCAGATTTGAATACTTGCGGAAAAGCATGTCCATTCGGGAAACCAGGTCGCTAGGGAGCCCCGCGTCCTGCATTGACTTTGGCAGAAGCGAGCTTCCTTCAAACTGGCTTTCCCGTTCTTCCTGCTGTCTCAACCGATCGGCGAGCTTCTCACTGAACGGGAAAGGGTGATTGCAGCACAGTTGCATGATTGCCAACCATGACCAAAGCCTCAGGGGCGCATCCGAACCTGTCGACCGAGCACAGTCCACAAAAGCATCGTAGGCGTTTCTCTGGAGTTCGGTCAAAGGTACCGTAAGGACGAACTCAGTTTTTGGCGGTAGATCAGCAGCGAGCACGGAGGTATCCGCTCTCAGGACCTTAGGGGCCAGGATTCCGTTCAGAAGCTGCAAGGCTCTCAAGCTCTCTCTCTGCTCCGACCTCGAACTATCAATGTAGGAGCCAGCCTGAATCGGATCCATGAATTTTTTCTTGAACGTAACTGGATCTTCCAGGTAGCCAGGCGCGACCCATTCAACCATTTGATAGTACTCGAAGAGCTGATTCGACAGCGGTGAGCCAGTCAGAGCGATGCGGCTCGTCGACTTGAACCGAGAAGCAACCTGCGAGATGGCGGATTTCTCACTCCTTAGCTTGTGAGCTTCGTCTGCAACGATAATATTGGATCCCTCTAGGAGACAGTCTTTGACAAACTCATGCTGCTGCTCATTAAGATTCGCTCGATTGTTCACGATGAGAAGCCGAAGCATCTCATAGCTCATGATGAGAACACCGCCCTCCTTGTCCCATTTTCGGATTGTTTGTAGTCGGTAATCCCTCTCCCTGTGCGTGCCCAGTCCACGAGGAGAGATCTCCAAGATAGGACCAAGATGGTGATCAAGAGGCGTCCAATAAGCGAATTCATCTAGCCAATTCTGCACCACAGAAGACGGGCAGAGGAGGAGAGTCTGGGATCTATGAAGCCGTTCAGGAACCTGCGACCGGATTTTCGGGTCCTTTGAGGCAGCAGCAGCCGCAATCGTGACAAGAAGGGAGATACTAATCAAAAGTCAGCCACTGGTCCAAACAAGAGATGTCAAATCTGGAGAACTTACACCTGCATTGACTTGCCCAGTCCCATGACATGGGCAAGCAAACAGCCTTGCTGGTTGTCTGCTTCGATCACCTCTCGCCACATGAATTGAATGCCCTGCAGCTGGTGAGGCTTAACGGACTGTCCAATGTGGGGATGCAAGTAAATGACTGGATCTTGCAAAGTCACAGCTTGTCCTTCTGGGTCATCATTGCTGATGCCCTGGCGTTCACGCGACTTCCTAAGTCGTTCCCGGGCTTTGTCCGCCCTTGCTTGCCGCTCTTGTGCAATCCTCTGTTCGTTGCTTATCAACCGGGGTCCAAGCACTTTCGCTGCACGTTTCCTTTTCCGCTTGCGTTGGTTGATGTCAGCGCCTGCTGATTCAGAGTAGCTACTGTGGCGTTCCGGTTGTCTTGACAGCCAAGCTTTGTACGACGCATGGAGCTTCTTCAGCCGATGAATGAAAGGCATAAACATCGTCATGTCTTCGTCGTCTTCAAGGGCTTCGAGGGCTTCCTGGAGAGTTTCCTTTCCCATGCCCTCGGCAGTCAGCATTTTGCACAGGTGCCAGGATACAAAGTAAGCCCCAAGCCGCATTGCAGCTTTGCTCTCTTCCTCATTTCTGCCCTCCATATTCCACTTGTTGTTCAGCATGGCTTGCAGCGCCCCTGTGACCTCCTCCATGTAGACGGGATCAAGGAACTGTTCAAGGTAGGGTCCAAAGAAATCGTGCTCGTCCGGTGGCAAACAGGTCAGATTTTTCGCTAGCAACGAGATACGATCCTTTGAAGACTCGACAACATTCCAGCTCAGATCCCTCACCATGTCAAAGACGTCGATATCGTCCATACTGGGGCTAGGGTCTTCTGGCTTCTGGAGAGATGCTGCCACAGAAGGAGATTTTTTGGCTCGAGGTCGCGAGGCAGGGTAGTCGGTGTCCTCAGAGAGCGGCTCAATGGATGACACGGTACGTCGAGCTCCCACGGTCGGCTGGGTCGAATTGGTCGGGTTGAGTGGAGGGGTCTTCACTTGGAAATTTTCCTCCAGCAGTACGGTATCTGGAGGGGAGGTGGTTTGCAAAGTTGGGTTGAGAGGTGGCGTCTCTATCTCCATCGCATCTGCAGAATCGGTGTTATGTTCTCCCCGCGAAGATGAGCTGAGTCGAAGTACGCCAGAGATGCCGATGTCGCTGGACCCTTGGCCGGTCAAGTGTCGTTGCCTTTTCTTAGCCACAAACTCTTCCTCGCTGTCATCGGACGGTAGACTTGAAAGTGTCATCATTCCAAGAGTGCCAAGAGTGGGCGCCAAGGGAGTTCTCCCAAGTCGACCTGGGATGTCACCCCCAAAGTCCGAGCCAGATTCGTCGGCAGAGGCTTCATCGTCAGCAGAATCACCGTCAGGCGCCTCATCGCTATCCGGAAAATCCGACTCAGAGTCCAGAGACACCTCGTCTGCATTGATTACACGCGACTTCCGAGGCCGAGGAGCTCGTGGCGGTGGAGGAATGAAGGGTGGACACGTGTCCAACGCGATCGTTTCCAGTTTCCATTGCTCGAGGAGAATCTGGTCCAGCGTGGTGTCCATGATACGGCAAACATCTCGCAGCGAGGCATAGGACCTGTAACCGGCATCGGTAAACGCGTTTTGCTGGGATTCCAGCCGAGAACGACATTTTTTTAAGCTTTGCAATGCGTCGAACTTGTAGGCGTCCCCCGTGCGAGCGTCGTGGCCCAGCTGCCAGACCGTATGAGCATTGCGCTGGTGTCGTGGCAGGTGCTTTTGGTTCCATGCTTGTTCGTACTGTGAGAAGTATTCAGAGAAGAACTTTTCACACTCAGCGCGTGAAAGAGTCGAGGTCGCTTCCGGTTGTTGGTCCTCTACGGAGGACGAATCGGGGAGGTCCTCCAGAAATTCATTCAGATCTTCATCATCGTACTCGGGATCTTCCTCGGGGAGAACTTCATCATCACCCCACTTTTCGAGCAGATGATCGAAGAACTCGTGGTCCTTCTGAGTGAGGAAAGCCGACCTGTCTTCATAGAGGAAGGCCTCCGGAGGTGGGTCATTTGAAGTGACCTTGTTGGTACCGGACTGACCTGAAGTTGTGAGCGGCATTTCTCTATCATCGCCAGCAAGTTCTGTGCGGTCGTTGCCCATAACTGTGCGCCTCGGTGAGAGACCGGTAGGTCGGTTCTCACTCAGGGACTCATCAGTTTGGGGAAATTCATCTCCCAGTCTTCGTCCCTGTGCATCAGTCACCTGGATTGGTGCAATCCGGCGTTTCTCTTTCACGCCTACGCGCCCCGGCGCAATTTGGGGGGCCATGGGCTGGATGCGGGTAGGTAGGTCCACTACGGATGAAGAGTTGACAGATGATGGGACCGGGGAAGCAACTGATGACAGGAGTTGCTCAGTGGAGGATTGTAGGGTAGATGATAAAGGGAGGTTTTGCTTGGCCAGATATTTCGGTGATCTAGCCCGCAGCCAAGCAATAGCTCTCAGAACGCTGCTGCGGTGGCCGAGAACTTTGATCCCCATATCATCTTTGAGGACGGTGTTACTGACGTCATGAAGCAAGGCCTCTCCGTTGATTTCATTTTCGCGAAGGGCAGCTTCAAGTGCGAGGAGGTTGGGTCGGGAGGAAGTAGCCGAATCAGACCACGGAGCTTCTTGTGGGTTGCAGAGAAAGGTAACGATCTTCTCTACATCCCAATCAATGGGATCCAAATTTTCAGCCTCCATGGTGATTCCAGGGGGGCCCCCTGTGACTCGGTCAGTGGGTCGTTCATGTTTTAACAAGATAAAACGCGTGTCCACGGTATCTCACCTGGGTGTTGGCCCCCGGAGCGAAGTCCAAAGTGTAGGCCAGTCCTCGAAACAAGAAAGCTGAAGTAATATTCTCGATATGTATCTGAACAGATGAAGTGATTGACAAAACGGATGGGACGAGGCTCGAGGTTGAAGAGGAGGGGTACGCGTTGAAGGTGTTGACAAAGAGAAGAAGGTTGGTTTGTTTAGGCTCTGGCATAAAATTATATTTTGCCGCTCGATCGTGAGGGCGGTGATTATATACATAGGCGGTGTGAAGTTATCGCGTGAGGCGGTGGGAGCGTGGGGTTTAGCGGTGACAGAGGCGGTGACGAATGTACTTCTGGTGGGGTGAGTCTGCTGATAAATCATCGAGCAGCTGGGGAGAGCTACGATAAAGTCAGGCACACCCTGCGGCCCCTCAACGACATTCTGCTTCTACAAAAACATGGCCAACTCAATCTATGCCGACTATCCTCCTGTACTTTCGCCAGTGCAGCAAGAATACCTGGTCACAACAACTAAGGACTGGGCAATTCAAAATGGCTTAGCAGTCCGGCCCGCTCCAAACGCCCTTCCCGAAGGTGCAGACTCCAATCGAGTGTTAGCAACGAACGCTCCAGTCACACTCTTTCCTAGTCCATTCCCGAGAAATTGCTTTGAAGAAGCCCAGGCTCTGCAAATCGTCTATAATAAGCTATATGCGGTGATTACCTGCAATGAGGAATGGTTAGGGAAGGTCATGCAAGAGTATGAAAAAAATCCTCTGAGAATTGGCGTCGCTTGAGCTAAATATACTCCTTGTGCAGGCTTATTGATGTGGACGACTTTGTTGCAAATCTCTGGAAAACTCATTTGATAGTCCAGAAAGAAGGATACGTGCAGAATTTGTCACTGGGGCTGTACCGGTCTGATTACATGGCTCATGTCACGCCAAACAGTGCTCCGGCATTGAAGCAAGTCGAGTTCAACACTATCTCATCGTCCTTCGGAGGGCTCTCAGCTCTTGTGAGATCATTACACACGGAGCTTCTTACGTCGCCACCGGGAAATCCTATCAGCTACCCACCTCATCCTCTCTTGCAATCCGGCGTGCCACCCGAGAACACTTCAGTTGAAACACTTGCAGGAGGTCTGGCATCGGCACACAAGGCTTATGGACCTTCAAAGTCTACACCTGAACTCCCATTGTGTATTGTCTTCATAGTCCAGGACGGAGAACGAAACGTCTTCGACCAGCATGCCCTCTCCAAGCGGCTTACGGGATTCCATAAGATTCCTGTCTTCCGTGTCCCTAGCAGCAGGATTCTTGACCAAACATCAGTGTCTGCCTCCAACCCTTCTCGGCCTTTGATCTACCACCCTCCTCACTCGCCTTCGTCTGCATTCGAAGTGACCACTGTCTACCTCCGAGCTTACTATTCGCCTGATGAATATAAGTCTGGTCGGGACTGGGATGCCCGAGTCCATCTGGAACGCTCTGCTGCGATTAAGTGCCCCAGCGTGCTTAACCAACTGGCTGGTTGCAAAAAGGTCCAACAAGTCTTGGCAGAGCCGACCGGACCTGATCATCTGTCCAGCTTCCTCAAAGGCACTGACCCTGCAGTGATTGCGAGACTGCGGGAGACATTTGCCCCACAATATGATCTTTCGGCCAATGGGCAGGGTCGGGAGCTAGCACTGAACCCGGAGACTGCGATGAAGCATGTCCTCAAGCCCCAGCGCGAAGGAGGAGGCAACAACATTTATAAAGCTGAGATTCCTGGCTTCCTTCGGTCCATCCCAGAGAGCGACTGGAAGGGATGGGTTTTGATGGAGCTTATCAACCCGGCGCCCGATGCCCAAAACATTGCTCTGCGGAATGACGGAGAAGTTCTTCGTGGTGATGTGGTCTCTGAGCTCGGTGTCTATGGCACTATCTTGTGGGATAATACGGGCAAGGTCCTGCATAACGACCAAGGCGGCTGGTTACTGAGAACCAAAGGAAAGGAAGTGAATGAGGGTGGTGTGGCTGCTGGGTTCTCTAGCCTGGACAGCGTGCTTCTCTTCTAGGATATAGACTTGATAGAGCAATAAATCCATGGAATTCTAGATTGATGTTGCGGTTAATGATAGTGCATTAAGACTGCAGTTGCCATTCGAAGATCATGTCCTACGCCGAGTCGGAGTTTTGTGTTTGAGATCGCAGGGCTTAAAGGGCGGAGACAAAAGGCGATCTATAAGACTTGGCTGAGAACTTTGTTCAGCGATAGATCATATTATGATGAATCGTACCAACGAACAGCCTCCCTTGATTGAGAAACTTTATGAATATTTCTCGCGAGCGGCATTCACTGCCTACGATCAAGCACCGATACTGTTTGGAGCCACCCCCATGCACATTTCTCTAAAGCATGGCTCCTCGATCTCATGGCGCGCCAATTTTAGTTTGAACATCCAAGAAATTTGGCCTCTTAGTAGGTTGTTTCCAAACTGTGGAACATCGAACTTGGATTGTCCTTGAAGCAACCCTTGATCACATAGGGCACTTCGGTCCCTACTACACAAAGAAATATGCCCAGGAGAAGCTTCCAGAGCAGGGCAGGGTCATACCATCTAGGATGAATCTAGGTTCACGAGGCGTCACATTTCTTGCGGGCGGGGCGGTTTGGGCAACTTGAGGCTTGACGCCATTTTTCCCTCCCTTTCAGCCAGACTATCACCTTCACTCCGGCAGCTCTTTATACTTCGGCCCCCTTTTGCCTTCATTGGCTCGGTCCCTCCGATGGCACCTCGTATTGGCCCATGCAAGACGCTAAAAGCCTCCATGCAGCAGCCCAGCCAACAAGAAGGAAGACCCTGGTGTCCGAGAACTGCCAAGTTGGGATGGGGTGAAGCAGTGAGCGGGATCCTTTCACAGGCGCCAACTCCTTCCCCGCTCCATCTACTTGGCTTCAATTTAAGCCACACGCTAGTGTTGGCAGATGATCACACATTGCGGGGCATCCATTGTTGTCTCTTCTAGACACATCTAAGGGTATACAATAATCAGATTCACGGAGTGGTACAACACAGCCCTGTCGACATTCCTCTTGGTATCGTTTCCAATGCTGACTGCATCGCTGAGCTCACGATAAGCCACCGCACTGAGCTCTGTACCGCGTGCTCATACACAACAAAGGAACCCGAGTTTAATTATTACCTTGGCCTCGTGATTCGCTATTGGCTCGAGCATATCCCGGCTTGCAGACCGAGGGATTTTTTGTACGGTAACGAGCTGAGTAGCTCCTCATCCTTGCAGGATGACTCGACTCGTAGTTGCCGGCCATGTGCCCTAGACGTAGACCCCAAAGTACAATCACAAATAGGGCATCTACCTCGTTGATTAGCGCGTCGTAAGTCCGTTTTGAAGGCAATTTTCTTATTTATGGCAACGCGTCTCTGCCCCTCCTCATAGCAGTGTGATTACTCCTCACCTATCTTCTTGCTGCCTATTCTTCCTCCCTTTGCTTCGCTATTTTTCCCCCTATAACTCTTCTTCATTATTTCTCAACATTTCTCTAAGAACTTTCATATCCACATCGCTTCACACAGATTCGTGTTACCACCATGGCTCCCCGCACCGACCGCGATGTGGTTGGTGGGTAGGTATTGGAATCACCGATCTAATTGAACTAAGAGCTAACGAGATTGCCTTCAAAACAGGATGAACGAGAATCTGACAGGAGAGTGAGTAATGCAGTGTCTTAAGTTTCTGAATAAATCTCACCATTAATCCAGAATTAAAAATCCCCTGGAAGGTCTCTCCCATGAGGAGGTCATGGCTGACGTTGAGAAGTTCGCCAACGAGCATGACCTGAATGATATCCTTCCCTTGCTCAAGAAGGGTGCGCTCATTGGCCAAAGGCCAACGGAGGCTCCCTCAATCCCCGAGCTCGACGAACAGGATCGTCATGTTCTTCGCGAGGAGGTCACTCGCCGCTGGCATCATCCTTGGGCTCTCTACTACACAATCATCTTGAACTCGATTGCGGCCGCCATTCAAGGCTGGGATCAGACTGGTAGGTTTAATATAAGACACTTGCTGTTCATTAAGCTAACTGTGTTCTCTCACAGGCTCAAACGGTGCTAACTTGACATTCGATAAGCAGTTTGGAATCCCAAACAGCCCACCCGATTGTCCCGACCAGGCTACGTGTGATCGTAACCAGTGGATCGTAGGATTTATAAACGCTACACCATATATTACGATCTGTCTTTTGTAAGTTATTTTCTCTCATATACCATCTCTCGGAAAGCCAATTTCTTATGACATCTTCCGATACAATAGTGCTGGCTGGCTGTCTGACCCAATCAATCATCTTATCGGCCGTAAGGGTACCATTTTCCTCGCTGCTATCTTTAGCTTGTTAGCACCTATCGGATCTGCCTTGACCCAGCATTGGGGCCAGCTTGTGGCGTGCCGTGTCCTGCTCGGGATTGGCATGGGCCTCAAAGAGGTGACTGTCCCTGTCTATTCCGCAGAGAATGCACCTACGAACATTCGCGGAGGCCTTGTACTCTCATGGCAGCTCTGGACAGCCTTTGGAATCTTCCTTGGCACTTGTGCCAACCTCGCTGTGGCCAACACTGGTGATATCTCGTGGCGACTGCAGCTTGGGTCAGCCTTCATCCCTGCTGTTCCGTTGATTCTCGGAGTTTACTTTTGCCCTGAGTCCCCGCGTTGGCTAATCACCAAGGGAAGATATCGTAAGGCATACGATTCTCTCCTTCGCCTTCGCAACAGCCCTTTGCAGGCTGCTCGGGATCTGTATATGGTCCATGCTACACTTGCTGAAGAGAAGAAGATGCTGGACGCTTCCGGATTTGCGAAGACGGAAAACATGTTTGTTCGCTTCTTCGAGCTGTTCACAGTGCCTCGCCTTCGCCGTGCAACCCAGGCATCAGGCATTGTGATGATCGCCCAACAGATGTGCGGAAGTAAGTTGACCTCGGCGAGCAACTATAAGGTTGGATAGCGGCTAACATTAGTTACCTACCAGTCAATATCATCGCGTTTTATTCCTCGACCATCTTCTCTCTCGCCGGCGCAGATAATATCCACGCACTTTTGGCGTCCTTTGGATTTGGGCTTATCAATTTTGTTTTCGCATTCCCTGCAATCTGGACGATCGATACTTACGGCCGACGGGCGCTCCTGCTGTTCACTTTTCCCAACATGTGCTGGACACTGCTTTGCGCAGGCTTCTGCTTCTGGGTTCCTGGAAAGACGGCTCACCTGGGCTCGATCGCCCTGTTTGTCTACCTTTTCGATGCCTTCTATTCTCCTGGTGAAGGACCTGTCCCATTTACCTATTCAGCCGAGGTCTTCCCGCTGTCGCATCGTGAGGTTGGTATGGCATGGGCCGTTGCGACTAACAATTTCTGGGCATCGGTCCTGTCATTGACATTCCCGTACATGCTTCGAGCTTTTACTCCTCAGGGTGCTTTCGGCTTCTATGCTGGTCTGAACGTGATTGCCCTCGTCTTGATCTTCCTGTTCCTTCCTGAGACCAAGCAGCGATCCCTGGAAGAGCTCGACTACGTGTTCGGTGTTCCAACCCGTACCCATGCCAGATACCAGCTCATGCAGGTTCTTCCGTGGTGGACCAGACGTTACATTCTCCGTCGTAAGGGGGAGGTCTGTCCCGAGTTGTACAAGGTTACCGAGGTGTTTGAGCCACAGCCGGAGGAGGTCCAGGATATTGGCGAGGTGAAGGATGTCACTGGGGCTCAGTACCAGGAGAAGGACGCTGCTTGATGCGATGCAGCTTGATTAAGTCCAATGGCGGTAATTAGTTGCTGATTTCGCGTTTCACGAGTGGTATTTGCTGTGTCGTTTCCATAAGCCTCCATCTGGATGAGCAGACGGAATCGATTCTAATTTTGTCGAATTTACAAGGATACTGGGTACTTGTGCCTTAATTATAATTGCAATGTTTCTGGTTCTGTATTCATGTGCGTAAACCTCTCTTATCCGTAGCCTCATACTTCGTAGATCTTCCCAACTCTACTTACTTCCCCTCCACAACCCCCCAAAAGATGAGCAGCACGTCTTCTATTCTACGCTTGGTCGCAAATACTTCCAAAACTTCTGCCAGAATAACATACAATCTCCACATCCCTTGCTATGTGAAACCCAACGCCTCTGCTCGGCGATCAGGAGTCACAGCGGTGGGAACGAGCCGAGTTGACGTGTCAGTGGCTGCGGTTCCCCGCGACGGAGCTGCTAACGCGGCCGTTTTGCAGGTCATTGCAGAGGTAAGTCAGATAGCTTCCGCAAGTCCAGGACTTGAATCTGCTTTAAGAGTGTCTTCATCTCCTGATCTTATCTGCTGTGGCTGGCATATCTCTGAACCGTTTTTTCTTTTCGCAGGTCTTCAAAGTCCCCAAATCTACTGTCGTGGTGATCCGCGGGGCCAAGGCCCGCGAAAAGACAGTATGCATTGCAGATCTGACCATCAACGATGAGAGCGAGGAAATATTTCTCCAGCGGGCACTGCAAAAATTGACCGATGCTGCTGAAAGGACATCCAACGCGAAATAAAATAAAAGAGGACAATCGTGACTTTTTGTCTTTACATTGCAGGCTGTTGCCTGTCAATTTAAGCTCCGAATCCCGTGACGCAAAATTCCGCTCTTCGCGTGTAACTACGGCGGCTCAATGACTTTCTCTCTACCCTTCTGCATTGCCCAGCCCGAATCTCCAACATGGCAGACACACAAAATGAATCCTCAATGAAAGACGCACTCTCTTCCACATCGCCGAAGCGCAAAGCTCCAGAATCAATATCCACAACTATCAACTTCACATCCCGCAATCCGCCCTGGACTTATCTCAAACTTCAGCTGTAAGCAGCTTCTCCCGACCAACCCTGTACAACCAATCCGCTCAATCTAACCAATCCACCCCCTTGCCAGCATCCCACAACCAGACTCCCCCTCCTTACCACCCCTCGACGCCCTCTCCACCCGCACATACCTCTCCTCCGCACTATCACAATTCCTCGGCCTAACAGGCACCGCAATTCCAATCGATATCCTCAAAATCGAACCCAAGGGGTCCAAAGCAAACGGCAATAGCGTAAACAAATACGATTGTGCCTGGGTGCGTGTCCCACGCGATGACGGGGCTGCGGTCGTTGCTGCGATCAGCTCGTGGATTGGGGGGAGCGGGAGTGGATCGGGGGCGGCGTGGAGGGTCTGCGCGAAGGGGAATTATCTGGGCGCGTTGGTCTCAGGATCTGGGGGGGACTTGTTCGTTCCTTGATATGGAGGTCTTGCGGTGTTGGGACTTTGATTAAGGTTGCCTGGAGCGAGTGTTTCGGTCTGGGCCTATACAGGGCTGCTCAGTGGGTTGGGCTCTGAGGCTGGTTTATGGATATCTGGGGCCAAGCAAGAACTGCGACGCCGTAGTTCGCGAAGATTTAGCCGAACCGCAGGACCTAGGTTCAACCGCCCAAGGGTCATAATCGGATGCAAACCACCATACACTCACTGGCTTGGTGACGTGAGACTACGGCCTTGTGCGACTATCGGCGATCGTGACAACACTCCAGCTCTCAGAAACTGCTACGCCTCGCTCAATGGCAGCTGACCTCGGGAGAACATGCAGATGCCCATTGAATCCCTGGGGGGAAGGCATTACCATGTACAGTACACAATACACGAAGCCAAATAACTTCGGAGAATGCAATGATATCCACAAAATCAAATCAAATGAATCTCTCATGCTACCCCACAAATCTCAAATCTTTCTTTTAATCGGGGTTCTTGTTGGAAGCAAGGCAGCCCTAATGCAAAAAACAACGCCGTAACTCTCACGCTGCGGAAGACAAATCCCAATCAGTCTGGTTTCGCTCAATCGCTTGCTCAAATGCACTGTCCACTACACGCTATTTTGAAACCGCCCCTCCCCCTGGCGGTGGTTATTCACCTCTAATATGTCTCACAGTCTTAAACAGACTGCTTGGTTCTGGCAGTGATGCTCGTCACAGACGCATGGGATCCCTCGAGCGCTGTGCTCATGCCAGATCCGGCGGTGACCTTTGCGCGGAGCGCAGCGCGGATATCCTCTACGCTGCGGGCCTTCCAATCGTCGTAGCTGTTCTGGCTGAGCGGGTAAAGAACGAGGTTCTCTGGGCGGCTCATGAAGTCGTCGACCTTGGGCGCCGGGGTGGCGGTGATAATGTCGAGTTCCACGGCAATCTGTCGGCAGTAAGTGTCCAGGGGGAGATCATTGACGTCGTGGCCGAAGGGGTTCTCGACTTCACTGCCGATGGTGGCAAGTCCGATGATGATGTATGCAGCAACCATGGCGGCAGGGATGGTGATCCAATCTAGGACCTTCCAGAGCTGGAAAGGCAGGACCAGGACATAGATCCAGGCGATCTGGGAGATGGCAATGCTGTACGCGGCGGGAAGAGGGGTGTCCAGCACTCGCTCTGTTCCGGTCAAGACTTCGTTCAGTATGGACAGCATTGTGACTATAAAGCATGTTAGACGGCTTTATTTTGGTGGAAGTCCTTGGTCGTTACTCACTCGCTTGGCTCTGGTGCAAGCCAGAGGTCAGAGTGCCGTTGGCCACGATCGAGTCGATGTATGCGGACAGGTGGTTCAGAATCTCGAGAGGAAGGTGACCCAAAGGCTTCTTCGACCGCTTGATCAACTTGCGAGGGTTAGACTCAGCAAATGAGACACCCAGGTACTCTCCAGCGGCCTTCCAGAGAGTTTTGGGGCGAGGATTGAGAGCTTCGCGGTCGTGCGCGTCACGAGCGAAAGTGTCAAGGTGGCCGACAAGACCGGCGATATCTTCGTACGCAACATCAGGCTCGAAGCGGAGCTTGTGCTTGAGCGCAACTGCGTATGCGAGGATAAGGTTCATGGCAGTACTAGTATCAAGGTGGGTCAGTTTGCCTGCTTGTGGATGACGCCTGGGATGCCTGGGGAAAAGTAGCTTACACTTTGCGAAGAAGATCCACCTTGCCATCTTCGCCTTGACGTTCGCTGGTGTTGACCCAGATCGTGCGGGCGAGATTGCGAGAGGTCTGGATGAGTTGAGCCCAGTACTTGCGGCCATCCGCCCATCTATGATCGAGTCAAGCTGGTCAGCTATCATTCATCTGCTATTCGAGCAAGATGAAAGATCTCCTTACCTCTCATACGCAGTAGAACTGCGGAATGACAAAGCCAAACCAACCACGAAACCCAGAACGGTGAGCAGGATGCTGTTGACACTGACTAGTTTGCCCAGGCGGGCAGATTGTCAGCTAATCTAATTCCTCACACCCCGGAGAAAGAATCTTTCAAGTTAATATATCAACATAGAAGAACTCACTATCACAATGGAACTTGCAAATGCAAGAAATTGCTGTGGCCCATGCGCCAACAAGCAGAATAGGCAAAATCATTTTCGGGGTCACGCTGCCATGCATACGCATGAAAATCGGCCATTTCGAGTGCTTGTCCATATCACGGGGACCATGCTAATGGTGATTCAAGACATGTTAGTCCATGGTTACCTTTCCTAATTTCCCAGTTCTCTGACTGGTAGAGTTCACCTACAAAGTATCGCTCCAGCTCACTCGAGTCCCGTCGATCGAGATGGAACTGCGCATCGCGCGAGTTCACCAAATTCTCCATAAATGTCGGGCGAGGCGTCAGTCGCTCTACGGAGTCCTGCTCCTTGAGGCTGTGGGCCTGGCCTTGGTCATGATGGTTGTCGGTGTGATGAGCCTTGGGGACAGCGACGGGAGCAGTACCGGTGCTGTCGCCAGCAGCAACTGCCGGTGCGTCGGCAACAGGGGCAGCATGGCCTTCGCTCATGTTGAAGTAAATAAATAAAAGAAAAAAAAAGAAGAAAGTAGAGAATGAGAGGTGATCTGTATCCGGGGGAGAGGAATTCAACGGATGGATGCAGGTCGGTCGGTCTAGTATGCAACGAGTGTAGTATCAAATAGAGTATCCAACGACGGACGAAACAAAAAGGAAAGAAAGAAGTGGAGCGAGAGTCAAAGACTATGAAAAACAGAAAGAAGAATAGGAAACAGAAACAGAGGGGAAAAGAAGAGAGAGTGGAAAATATCTGGAGAAGTTGGAAGACAAAGTCTGGAGAGTCAGCACGGCGCAAATCTGAAACCCGGCCATGCCGTGGCCCCTGGGTGCCGTTTCACAACGAGGCGCCAATGGTCTAGACGGGTTCTGAAAACCTTCGATGGCTTCAGCCTTGAACCGGGAGGATGCGCTGTCACCCAAGTGGAGAACTGGCTGCAAAGCCACGCAGACTGTGGATCCTGCCGTTGGTCGGGATTTGTACGTGAAAAGGGGCGATAAATATAGAATGAGCCCTTTTTCTTCAGGAGCGTGCTAAGTCAAAGAAAGCAATTGCTCGGGGAAAGAGTGAGATGATGCCATTATATTGTATGTGTTGTTCTTTGGACCTGAATACCCAGAGGGAAGGTGTACAATAGTATAGTTGTATTGTGTAGATACTTTGCAAAGGGGAAACTTCAAACGGTAAGATGGCTGCCTTGCGGCCTGCAGGTGCCAGGTGGTAAACCCCCATTATTGGCAGGAACACCTCCGGTTGTCAACTCCGCGGGCCCGGCTCGACCCGCTGCCACCACCACGTTGGCTGGCAGCCTGGCACCCGTTTGACTTGGACTGCAAGACTTGAATGGCCCTCATCTTCTTCCTCAGCCGCACTCTGCCAATGCTCCCTCCACTTTCTCACAATGGCCGCTGGCATCGCTGGCTGGCTGAACTCGCTGACCCGACAGTCCACCTTTCAACTATCCAGATTGACGGGGAATTTCTCCCGAATGCGCTGTCCATACCGTGAGAAAACAATCGGAACGGGCACGAATGCCAGTGCAATGAATCCCAGCAGTGAATTGCCCCATCCGAGACCAAGAGACGCGAACAACTTCGGTCCCGCCAAGGGAAGTAAGCCGCCCACCAGCGATCGAAGAGTCGTGAGACTCGCGTTGGCCGACGCCGCATAGTCCTGGTAGCAGTCGATGACATACGTCTGAATCGGGAGATAGACACCCATCATCCCCACCCCAAACGGCATCATACCAATGATAGCCGCGATCCAATGCACATTTTTGTCTACAACCCAGCCGTACCAGAAGAAACTGACTGGCAGGAAACATGCAAAGAAGATCATCGCGGGCAGACGCATCTCCGGCTCGTATTTGCCGCCATTGCGCCGGGTGAGTTTCAACACGACGCGGTCATTGGTTAAGCCGCACAGGGCCAGCCCAGAAATGAACCCGAGCCCAATGCCCAGGTAAGCCAGTCCGGACAATCCCGTGGAGAAACCATACTGGTTTCTAAAGACGCTTGGAATGGTTGTGAAGAAGAGGTAGAGCAGACCATAGACCACGGCCATATAGAGGGAGAGGAGCAGGACGATGGGCGATTTGGCCAGAAGGAGAATGGGACGCTTCAAGCCCACTTTCATGGTCGAGACGATAGACACCTGCTCTAGGCTCGGCTCGTACGCGCTGCGGAGATCACTGCGGCCCAGTTCTTTCGACAGGCGTTGGGTCTTCCGGCGGATCAGCACAGCAGCATACGTCTCGCGGTTCAAAATCTCAATACCGAATGACACCACACCCGCCGCGATCATGACAATCCAGAAGATCCAGCGCCAGCCGATGGTCTCGCCGATGAAGCCACCTGCAATAGGTCCAGCGACGGGGCCGATTAAGGGACCACAACTCCACAAAGCCGTGGCCATACCCCGTTGCTCGATGGGGAAGAGGTCGGCAATCAGGCCCGCGCCGAGGGTTAGGCAACCTGCGCCGCCCATACCAGCAAATAATCGGCAGACGATTAAAGTCTGGACATTCGGGGCCAAAGCACAGCCAATTTGCCAACCCACAAAAAACCAATTTGCGCAGCTGAGCACGATCCGACGGCCGTAGATCTCGCTCATAGGGGCGAGGACGAGGGGTCCGACCTGGTATGTATCATTGTCAGATCAATCATCTCTGGCAATAAGGGAGGAAAACAACTTGAAAAATTGATCGTTGTGCTATGGCATGGTCATCGGCTAACTTACAGCATATCCGATCAAGAAAATGCTAACACTCAGCGAGAGAATCGTCTCATTGGTCACATCCAAGTCAACAGCAACATAGCTGACAGCCGGCGAGAACATGCTCGATGCCAGCGGCGAGACAAATGTGATGGCACTCATCAACGCTAGCAATCCCCATTTCCGATTCATGGCGAAATTTTGAGGGTTCTCGGGGTCGTTCTGGCTATCCCAGCCGATAACGCCTTTATCCAAATCGGTGATGGGGTATTGCTTTTTTGTGAATGCCCGCTGGACGTTCGCTTCGACATCGTCTGCATCAGGACAGGTATCAGTGCTGACTTCGACTGATGATATTTGCCTGGTGTCTAATGGCTCATCGGGCGTCTCCTGGGGCCGGTTGTTCGAGTCATTCAAGTTATTTGAATTGCCTGACTTCCCCGAAGTGACTGACTCTGCGATTGTCCTTTCCGATGGATCACGGTTGGCGGATGCCATAGTCTGAGAAGGCGAAGAGCACAATATAAGGCCAGAACGTAAAGCTGCTGGTCTGATAGCTTTCTGAATGATTCGAGGCAGTAACGGAACTTTCAGAAAATGTTGTCAAACGAAAAACGAGAAACTGAAAAGACAATTAAGAGAAAAGAGCGACACAGTGAAAGGCAAAGCTATCTTTATGACATGTTCAACGGAAGAAAAGTCACACGCCCAGGTTACAGCAATCCTGAAAAAGACCCTAACGCCATCTTTGCTGGGCATTTCACGTCATGGCCTTTTTTGTTGTTCAGAACGTGCTTCATAAGATGGGCGATTTTGCATAAGGTTCGGCCATAACGGGCCATAACTTGGTCATTATCTACCCGCGCTATCGTTAAGTAAGGATCGGCTTTATGCTATGCAGAATCCTGATGGGTCCACTACGTACTATTTTACGATCTTAAGGATTGAGAGATTCGAAAAGAGTTAGTCTTATTGTGTCTGCTGAGCTAGAGAGCTATAGTATGCTCGGTCACGGGTGGTGAGATGGTTCTTATGCTGTAAGCCTGGGTCGGCTCCATTAGGTACAAATATGGTGCCACTCAATCCGCGAAAAAGCATGTGAATATCACTACTAAGAGCAATATTGCCTGATTATGGCAAGAAAGCCTAGGATGTCCATCATTGATTATTGAAGACCTCGGGATCTCTCTCGAGTTTTTAGTAGAATGGGTGAGAAAATAATCGTTGAAGTGTCCTAATATTTAGTTGAAGCGCCACGAACTTAATGCATGAATAGCATAAAACATAGCTGTGAAATATGACTCGGCCGGGTAAAAGTGATGGCTAATATGATTTGATATGATGATGCACATTCCTTCCGGCCGCAGATGACATTTCCATCTCTTCGCCCTCCTTGAATGATGAAAGAGCTGCGATGTGGCCAGCATGACCGTTGAGCCTTGACTTTATGCGAAGGATTCTGCCTCATCTCTTCATGCTTTCGTCATGCCCTCCATAATGCATCCATGGTGAATCAAAGACCTGGCAATAATGTCCAAAGTGCTGGAACGAAGCTCGCTTGCTGCGCTGCGACTCCTTCAGCCCTCAGGCAAACACCTGAACATGCATCTTCGCAGACGGGTGCAGCTAGCTTTTAGAACTGTATTCCAGGCTCGTGTTTAATCAACCCTTTCTGGTTTCTCTGAATTCTCCTCTCTTGTTAAGACTGTGCCTATTCCAAGTTATTCAGTGTGGTGAACCATTTCAAGTAAGCGATATCTCCTGGCCAGGTACATTATCCAAGCAAGCGAAGCCGTCGTGTAGTCGAGGCATGCTCGGACTCGAGTTCAGCTTGAGTGTGCTACAGTGCAGAAAGCTCGAGATCTGTTCATTTCAAATTATGACACAGACAGCATTACTTAGGATTGGAACATTTCGTGTTCAAATCGCCTCCGCGAAATACTGGAGGGCTCAGGGTCGGCCTTCTAGATATGACTGGACGGGTGTCGCTCAACCCGCGAAGCCAAACAATGTTAATTGAGCCCTCTGTGGTACTGGTAGCCTTTGATCTGAACAACAACGATATGGTAAAGCTTTGCTCCGTCTGAGCAGCTTTGTACGTTTGTTGTGATTAAGCGATCGTTGAAGCGGGCTGGCTGATAAAAGACACAAACTCTTTGTAAGTGCAGCTTTCTAAACAACACCGAAGGTAGATCAATATCTCGAGGATCGAGGGACTCTATTTGGAAACGCAAAAAAAAGACTTGCACGGCCCGAACCGCGATTCGAACGCGGGGCCTCTCGCAGTTGAGTCTTATCCCAAAGCGAGAATCATACTATCTTGCATTAGTGGATGCCGAGTCCAGACTGGAAGAAGATGTACTAACCCACTAGACCATCCGGGCAACTTTGATGACTAATGGAGCCTGAATCAGGACCTCCAGGGCGCAAATTTACCTTTGTTCTGTCTTAAACGCATTCAGGTACAAGCAAAGCTGCATCTAGTTCACAGTTCTCGGTCGGCGGTTCTATCAAGGTACAATTGCAACTTTTCCAATGCGAGCCCTTCGGGCATACTTAATTTAGATTATTTTCTCATAGTTGTGACGCCGTAGATAATCGGGTGTTATGATTGCCATCTCAAAATGATGCTCATTGCAAGGTTTATCTTACAGAATGGCCCACCGTATAGATCACGGTCTGTCTGTACATGCGTTATCCAAACGGACACTGATCAGCGGCGTCTACAAGAAATACCAGTGAGTTAATGCCTGATAAGTTAGGTAAATAAGTAGTCAGTGAGCGCTCAGATAATCTACTCGGCCATGCCGACCCGCGCCTCTGCAAGGCGACAGAGTTCAAAACACCCGCGCCGTGTAAATGTTTCGGCTTAGCGATGCCCCTGTCTTTTAACCCTCTATTTATATTCAGATCTGTAGGTTCTGGAAAGCAGTTTTGTCACGGTAATAGAGACCATGTGTCTTAGAATAAGCTCATTCTCACTTTTCGCTGAAAACACCTAGGCCTCTATTGCAAAATTCGGCGATCGATCCGTCTTAAACCTCCCTCGCAAAAGGATTTATTTCTTCACTGCATTGACGAATTGAATAAAACTCGGTAACACTACTCCGTACCTGATTTAGTATCAAAAAAATGACCAGGGGTGCTATAGGGGTCCGAGGTATTAGGCACAGGTGATGTCACCTTCAGGTTTACGGCAGCCTGCCACGTTCGTCTTCTAGAATTATGCTCTATTTGTGGCTGTGTAACACGAGCAGGATCATTCGCAGACCCTGGTCAGTGCCGTGGTGGTAAATGTTTGGATACGAACCCATAGGGTTTATGACAACCTTCTGGAATATTAAATATCTGGTCGAAAACCAACCTATTGACTAGTGAACGAGCAAGTACAGTAGTTCAATTGAGCCGAATCAACCGAAAAGTTGACCTTACCCATTGCCATCGCAAAGCCATTCTGTAGGTAAGTTATTTGTTGTTGGCGAGTAATGGTCAGTCTCCTGTCAGTGTTTTCCTCTCGCCGCGTAGAATCACATGCCAATCCAAAGCCAACTCCTCGACACGACCCATGGATCCTCGGCGTTCCTATTTTTTGAGCTTCATCTCAATTCGCATTATTTGAGCCAGTTCAGTGAGCTTATTATGAAGGTTGCCCTGCTTGTTTGGCGCTCTCAAGAGACGCCTGGAATTCGGTCGCTTCTTCAAGTTGAGTGCTCCATATTCTATTTACAGGGTTCAGTATGCATCGAGACACTCGTTGTGTCATCAAGCCTGCTTAGTTGAGTGAACATCCTAATTGCCTGGATGGTGCCCTGAGGTCCGAGGATGGTATAAGCCATCTGTCTCGAACTTAAATATACGAGGTCACTCAATGATTTTTGTTTGTACGATCAGACAATTATCACGATCTCACGTACTCCTCTCCGATATGGTTAGCTATTGCCGTCATCATTGAAGCACATACTGCTGGAGATGTTGATGACGCTCAAGTCAAAGCAGTGGTCAATGAAGCCTTGAAAACGAATCATGCACTGGAATGTGTTCAAGATCTTGTTTTCCAAATCGAACCAGCCCTAGTGAGTGGAAAAAATAATCAATAACGCTTGCAGATCATCCGGCCTTTTTTCCAGACCTGTTACACCCTTCCGCGTCCCTCTACAGACTACAGACAGTCTATTACCTAGTCGAATCCCTGAATCCCTGGAACTCTTGTGCAGATCGCTACTCAGTGGAAAACGCTCACAATCCGCCTGCGGGTCAATCGCTTCGTTGGTGCTAAGCCCCCTGAGTAATAGTCCTGAGATGATGCTGCGATCGTCGATCAATCTTGTTCGGAATCGAAACTTCCATGGGGCTCGGTTGAGTAGTCCGACGGGTTTCAGCTTCCGCACTGGTGATCTTATCCAAGTCTGTCGGTCAAGGTTTGATCCGGTCGCAAGCTGAGATCTGGGGGTCGATCGTGGTTCATGAAGTGCTTCGAGGAGGCTGATTTTTGCGTTGTGAAGCTCTCTAGGAACGTGTGTGTAAGAGCACTTTGGTCAGAAAGGGTTGGACTCTCACTGAATCATTTGCAGACGAACCTGAGCGGCTGGTGGATAAGACGTGAAAAATATCGCGCTATTCCGACAATGGAGTCCGCTTGGTTATGACCCAAATTGAACCATGACACAGATGTTGCTGGACAAACAAGCTGAATAGAAAGAGGGCTGGACGTGACGAGACACTAAATGAGTCAAAGAGTCACTAACTTAACTACGGACCAGCCCGTGACCTTAGTCAATGAATCTGGAAATCAAATCTCAGACGAATGGACGGCCTTTCAAGACTACTAGGTCATCAGTAGTCCGATGGATGGGTATTCCTTTGACAGTTGAAAGCCTTCAGCCTTGAGGACTTGCACGGGGTCACTGGGTCCGTGCCACGGGCTACGGTCAAAAAGTTATTTAATAATATCATATTAATTCAGGTGCACATCGTGAGTGACTGTGTCATCAAGAGAGGGGCATTGAATCATGCTAAGCGGCTGGACGAAGAATTCTATATTGTGGCTGGCCGATGCGTGAAGCATACGGCGCCAGGCCTCGGAATGGGTGGAGAACAAGGCTGAGTCACCCCGCACAGTCGCTATATGGAGTATGGAAATGGATACTAGGTGTTAGAATTCGGGGTCTGGGTGCCTGAAAATGGTCTGAAACTCTCGATGAATATGGGCAGAGTAGGATCTCGTACGGACGTTCATAGAACCGTGTTAGATTGGTTCCATGCCCAGGGTGGCGTTTTTGCATACTAAAAGTCTTCGTATTTTATCTTTGCATATGTACTTCGCACTGGCTGCGCACAGAGTCCTACTACTTCAAGGCTAAGAGCACTACAAAGTATGGTAGCACTACCTCGGCTCCCGCCGCGTTGGCTCCTGTTCGGGACTTGCCATTTTCCGCCACCCATTTACCTAGGTTAGTACCGTGGTATGTTTTATTGACTAATGCAGAGAATTGACAGGGGTCGGGCAAATCAGAGGATAAAAATCCGCAGTGACAGGGATATTGAGGTCCCAGGTCTGTGACAACGGGTCGAATCAGCCAACCAGCAATGAAATAGCCTTCCCTGAAGCGAAGCCAAACATTGGAACAACCACTGAAACTTGGGAAATTGAACGCCTCATTTGGTACCTTTTGCACCTCTTTTTTTCCTCACGAGCATCGGCCTCTCACAGTCTGTTCAGCGTATTCCATCAGATCATTTTCGCTCGAGTGGACCTCCTTCCCCGTCCGACTTGAACTATGGGTCTGTGGATCTGCCTATCACGGCCCATCGGTCGCCTCCTGTCCCCGCTAGTCTTCGGCGCTGATACTCTTTTTGGGAACATACTTCCAGTGATGGTGGACATGTGGATCTACGCCGATGCTCCGCGACGATGGCCCAAGGCTCATCGCCATCGGATTTATGGGCAACCCCATGTTGTGCGGATGAAATTCTTGTCTCGTCGCGGGCGCTGAGTTGTCGGTACTGGCCACCGTAACTCTGTGAAGCACGAATCATCACCTGGCCTGGCCATCCTAGAGTCTAATTTATGTCCCACAGTCCCCTGGTCTCTGCCTGGTCTGGTCTGCTTCATTAGATCTAGACTGCATTTAATTAGTACTTACTTTTTTTTAGTCGCTTCGCTTGCAACGGAAGGCTAGGACTGGTGTCCTGCTATTCTTTATGGGTCGCGTGGACCATCTTTGCCTCCAGCACTGTCCGTGAAACCAGACAATATAATTTTCGATTCCCCGGCTTGCTCGCGGGGGTGGCTGCTCCCTTCTCTTCTTCCCTTTTTCATACTCTTCTTTTCGTTCTACCTTCGACCTCTTTTCTGTTGTTCAGAAGATGGGCCCTTGAATTGCACCTTCTTGCGCCATACATTCTTTCACTGATCTCGGCCTCAACATCTACATCATTCCTTGACTTGGCAGAGACATGGCGCCGTCCCTTTGACTCACAAGAAGCCTGTGCTGATTGCTATCGACGATCGATAACTGTTTAATATTTCCGGCTCCCATTCCCATTGATACCCGCTGCTTCGCCAATACTACGGACCCGCCAGCATGCAACTACCACCTATGGCCGTGATGGCAACCTGGCCCACGCCAAACTACATCGACCCTCCGACCCGCGGCCATGGCGCTCTCATCGTGAACGTCGTCTGTATCTCCCTAGCATTCGTGGTGGTCATGCTACGTCTATACACTCGATTACGGATCACATGCAGCGCCGGTATCGACGATATTCTTATCGTATTTGGTCTTGCCTTTGCAATTGCCATGGTAGCTGTAACGTCTCTCGCTTCAGAGAATTGGGGCTGGAACCGTCATATCTGGGACGTGCCACCAACATGGCTATCGACCGTGCAAAAACTCAACATCGTCTTCCAAATCTTGTTCTCCTGGTCGTCGAGTTTCACCAAGATCTCGCTGCTGTGGTTCTGCCGCCGTCTTCTCGGCGCTGGAAAGGGAAATTTCAAGTGGTTTAACAGGTCGTTTATCGGGGCAATGGTCTTCGTGGCACTCTCCTCCATTTTGTTCACGTTTATCAGTGTCTTCCAGTGCTCGTGAGTTTACCAGATTACCCTTTGTGATCGTCGAGTCAAACTAATCCTTGTGTACAGTCCTATAAAGGCTTATTGGGATGTCAGCCCTACATACCCATACAAGTGTCTGAAGAACGGAGCCCTTGTGTTCGCTGCGAGTGTCATCAATATCTTCACTGATTTTCTTGTGACGGCACTGCCAATGCCACTGATCTGGAGTCTCAAACTGCCTGCCCGCCAACGCCTGGCGGTCATCTCCATCTTCGGTCTGGGAATTATCGTCAACGTTGCCGGTTCTGTCCGCACCGTATACGTCTGGAAGAGCATGGTCGTGGGCTACGATACAACCTGGGTCGGCTGGCCGGTTCTCATCGCTGCTGCAGTGGAAATCAACCTCGGCCTGGTGAGTCTCCAACCAAAACAAATCAAATCTTCAGGCACGAAGAAAGTGGATCAACTAATAGGGTATCACCAGATCTGCTCTTCCGCACCAGCCCTCCGCCCGCTCATCACAACCTTCCTCCCCCGTCTCCTCAACTCCACCCGCAACATCAACTACTCCTACAACCAGCGCAGCCGATCCCAAAAACTATTCTCCTCGGCCGCTCGCTCACGACACGACCACATGCCCACGACCCACAGTTCCCGCAAAGGCGACTACGAAAGCGACCGCTTTGAAATCATGCGCACAGTCGAAATGGAGACATGGACCGAATCTCGGCTCGCGCATCATGATTCACTGGGCCACACGTACGACATTGGTACTGAGAACCGCACTGTCTCGCCTGAAAGTATTGAGATGAAGCATAACGGGTTGGTGTTCTCGTCTGCGGCTAGTGAGAAGTCGTCTAGCTCGTTGACGAGAGATGAGCCTTACTTTCCACGGCGATGATGGCGTTGTTTTCTCTTTCGTCTCTTTTACTCTTTTCCTGCCCTTATCAGACAACACCTTGGTCATATACATAATTTCTGCGCTGTGTCTTTCTATGGTCTCAACGGGTTCGGTTGGGTTAGGATGAAGAAGCGCCTTGTACACTCGATGTTCTTTACGATCCCCTTTACGGCTTTGAGACGCATGATACCTTTGACTTGTTCAATTTTCTTCTACTCTTATGTACAATGTTTCCATCTGCATATTATGTCTTGTCATTCGTGGAAAACCTGAAAAGTCTTCAAGAAGCGAGGATCACTGGGGTGATTCGGCGTTCGTAATCAAGCGGGTTTCGAGTTGATGGGGTTCGGGTTACCTCGACAGCACGGGAGCTTGTCTCCAGTTATGTTGGGAGATGGACAGACGGAGGGTAGCCTTATCTTGCTGAGGGGCATGCCTTGTGGGTTAAGATCGGCATGTTGCGCGTTAGCGTGGGATTTAGTGAAATTTTTCAGCTCGGTCGAAAACTGACTTGGGTGAGCAACATGTTACGTTGCAATCCTTGTACACGTACGCCCTAGCAGCACTAAGGTATTGATAGAGCATGACGGATGGTTCCAGATGAGTCAACTGGTGTTTGTAACTGGTGTACTATGGACGAGAATGGACGAGATAAAAAGAGAAGAGAAAACATAAGGAGGGCTATTTGCGCTCAAGATGATCGTGAAGTGAAGAAAACGAAAAAAGAAATGGTCCCAGAGGGGGTCGAACCCTCGACTTTGGCGTTATTAGCACCACACTCTAACCAACTGAGTTATGGAACCGC
>JAXQJV010000088.1:0-38404 GCA_037042255.1 Penicillium sp. PG106-07D | reverse complement strand
CCGCGTGCTGAGCCGTTCTTGCGCGGGCGGGGATGGAGCCCCGCAAAACCCCTCCAGAGTACTTTCTGGAGATCTTCGCCGATACCACCACAGTGCGCGATGTTTTAAAGGGTGCGTCTTAATTTGGCCTTACTTCGTTACGAAGTGTCAAGCGCGCTAGTCCATGACTGCCTGCTAACGTATACCCCCCGCAGGCGTCCTGAATCTCATCTTCTTCCACCGCTACTTCCCCTCCATCCGGCCGGTCACTTTTGACGTTTTGGATCTGACACTACCCGCCATTAATGACGCAGACCTGGAGACTTTGATCGAGTCGCGCGTGAACGCACTAGTTCGGCAGCACCTGTCCCCGGCGGCTGGGGGCCAGGATGGGCAGGTCGGCATGGGCGGCGGCGGAGTGCGTGGCCGCATCGCAGTCGAGTTCTACGAGAAGAAGCGCCGGCGCTCGGGCTTGTGGTTTGGCGGATTAGCAGGGAAGGGTGAAGAGGAGGTGTGCTGGGAGATGTGGACGCTGGATGTGACCATTGCCACGCCCCGCACCGAGTCTGGTATGTCCTTGGCGTGATATATTTACTGGGGTGCCGATGGTCAGATGCTTTTGCGCCTGGCATGTGTATTTCTACGTTGATCACTACTGACACTTTCGAATAGAGCGAGCCAAGGTCCGCAAGGCTATGGGGAATATGCTTCAGAAAGCGGCATTGAAGGTTTTGAACGTTGTCAATCGCGACAAAGACCATATCCCGCCCATCACGACCAGCGACTCGAACCCTTTTCCCTATCGCATCGTTGTCAATCCGCGTACGGATGGCTGGGGCAATCGTATGGGGCTTTACTAGGCCAGCCATGACTCATTCGTCTTGTCTCATATCCTGCTTGGTGGTGGGATTCACGAATTTCTTATGTGCTTTAAATGCTTTAAAGAGCTTAGAGAGCTCGGGACGGGAGTTTGGTGTCTCGTTAATTATTTGCCCGCAGGAAGGTCTGGAATGGCGTTTTGTGGCTTACATCGATATTTCAACCCTGTCAATGACGGAACAGCTGCTAGCCGGAATTGATCTAGGCGTGCATGACAATATAACAGTGTATCACCGTCTCCTTCTACGCGGTGTTTTCGAAGACAAATAATAAACCTACATGGTCAGATACGTAGTAACATCGTCCTAGACGTATGAAACAACCGGAAAGCCTAATGCGAGGCCCACCGTCCACTCTAGGCGAATGACGAAACATGAACGGAATCAAACCAACTACGATTCCAAATATGGGACAAGATACATCACAAAAAAACCCAAGCAACCTTGCCCCCCACGCATTCGCTCAACCCCGGACTTGACCCACTGTCCTCCTTGTCAATAATCCCCGATCTATCATCATCCTACGTGCAAAGTGCTAAGGAGCACTGAAACGTCGGTCAAAACGCTCAAGGTCTTCGCTAACGTTACTCGCGCATGGAGAGTCGATGGGACCGGTGACCTGCGTGTGCACCAGCTACGGTCACGACGGCCATGGCAACTTATCGAGACGACTCTCTGATATGACTCATTTCGCAGAAGTCGTTCAGTTGGCGTGGGCCTTCGCAGCCTCGGCCTGAGCGCGGAGATTGGCGGAGGTTCCGCTCTGGCTGAAGAAGCGGCCAACCAGAGGCTGGAGGAAGGAGTGGAAGACAACTTGGGCGCCGCTAGTTTGGGTCAGTCATTTGCATTCCTTTTGAGCACGAGAGGTTCATCTTACCCGGTCTGGGGCAGAGCCATCCAGAGAATCAGGACAAACTTGAAAATGTAGTAGAAGGCTGCAATCTCGAATTAGCAGCCAGTGATGGGCGCAAAAGGGCATGGATTTCCACATACGGAACCAGTAAGCGGCGTTAATGGCGCTCTCAACAACAGTCAGGAAAGCAAAGACAACCCAGTACTATCGAGACATTGGTTAGTCAAACGAGCTTCTAGCCCATGGGGCCATCACGTGGCGGCTGATAAGCCACTTCCGCGCGGTGTCTTGTGCCGCAAACGCCAGATGATACTGGCAAGAAATGCGGGTCATGGGAACTTACAGTGAGCCACTGCAATCAGCCATGAGTTAGCATCAAGTCCCATGTGAGCGGAGAATAAGCGACCGAAGGCATTGGAACTGACCTGGGTGTCATCCGAAGTACCCGAAGTGAAGAGGGCCAGGAGGGAATAGTAGCCGGGAAGGAGGAAACCGGCAAAGTTGACAAGGAACTCGCCAGCAATGTTGAAGAAGACCAAGAAGAAGTAAACTCCGACGAGGCCAAGGATCACGTAGACCTTGGGTACATTGGTCTGACGCTCAAGGTTGTTGAGGACAGGGTACTTGGAGAGCTATCGGAGAATACGTCAGTCAGTAAGGAAAGCGTTATCGCACAAGCATGCTGCCGTGAGACTGCAGTGTACGGTTGCTGGCAGTTGCTGGCGCCCTCGGCAGCTCACGCTGGGTGGGTTTGCACGCAATGCAGCGCACAAATGGACCGAGGGCTGGAGCTAAGAGGGACCAGCGAAACCGAAACACACAAAACACACACCAGCGGGATCAACGCACCTCCTTGTCGAGCTGGGCGACAGCGTGCTGGGCACGATCCTGGAATGAGGCCATTTTAATGAGAAGGCGATTGAAATTTTCACGATATCTTCGAGGTGAGAGTAACGAGGATAGCAGTTAAAACGAGGGATGACGAGAATGTAACCCGGTCGAGCTGGCGGTTACGGGCCGTGCCCGTGCGTCATCACGTGATTACATGACGTACTCGGTCTCCGATCATCTGCGACAGCCATGTGAATTATTGTAGTCACTTAGAAGCTTATCGAGTATCGTACAGAGACTTAAGGAAGTTAGGGTTGGACTGTGGAAGGCCGTCTGAGCTGAACGTGCTATGTATGTTGAGTACATCATGCACTTACTCCAGTAGCGCAGTGTGACCGGCCTGAACTGTAGTCTGTACCTGATCTTCTGTGTTGGAATGCTCTGCCTGTAACGAGCAATACAAGGTGCATATGAGTTGCTTTGTACATATCCTGATTCTGAATAAACCCCCACTTTCTATGAGATCTTTTAACTTTACATGATCTATGTGTAACAAAACGGCCGCTCTTTGAGCGCCCTAAGATTGATCTAATCCTGCCCAGTGTGTCCTGCACAACAGCCATACATGACGTATAAGGCTGTTCTAGGCCACGAGACGAAAAAGATCCAGCTAGCTGTGTCAGTAGTACCACTTTGTCAAGGTTAGCATGCTAACTCAACCAAGAGCCTATGTGCGTCAACTCTGAGTGTTCTTGATAAAATAAATAAGCTAGTCGCATGAGTAGTTTGATTTGCACCATCCCACCCTCCGGAGCTGATCCCCTCGAGGATATTTTCTCCGTCTGTGGTCGCTGGCGTAGTGAGTGCAGGTAACTGGAACACAGTATACTCCAGGCTTTTTCGACCATTCGTCAGAATTTCCTGGCGCCTATGCAAGATGGGTGAAAGTCAATACAACTGATTCGCCACCTCATTCTGGGGAAACGATTTCCGACGTTTATTGCGAGATCCAGGTTTCTATATTTGTTTGTTCTTCCAGCCAGTGTACGGTCTCACGTGACTGGTCCTCGATGCCTCTGTAAATGAACTAGGAATTCTGCCGGTATTGCCGATAATTCATGTAGAGTCCTGACTCTGACATCACTTGTAACTGGGGTGCCCGAACCTGGAGGCTACTTTGTCTGTTGCTGTTCATGAATTCTACCGGTGCCAGCCCGGTAACAGGCTAATCCCTGTCAGCAAAGGAGTCCATAGGATACCGGACCCCGCGATTAAATTGGCATTGCTGTCACTAGAGCACGTTCGAGCTGTCGAGTTTATGCTCCAGACTACAAGTCTCAATGCCAGAGTAAAATCCTCAGGTCTTAAATACGATACGTGTGGGGATGTTTGAGATAGAGAGTGCCTCGGGAAGAATCAGATTGCAGGTAGGTAACTACATACTGTAAGTACTAGTTACAGTGACGAGCCTGGGCAAGAAGGCATATGTGGAGTAGCCGAAACCGAAGGCCCGAAAGGCCTCGACTCACCGCCAGGAACCACTGAACCAGTTCCATGAGGCGTGATGTGATTTCTTTTGCACAGGAACAGGGGGCAACAAGGAATCGATTGGAACCAAATTCCAAGAGACACAGACAGCCCGGAATTCATCTACTGATATCATCTCCTTGCTCGCCTCTCCCAGGAATTTGGAATCTCTGCAGTCGTTCAAATACCTCCTACCAGCTACTGAAAGGGGCCCTAAAACTAAGTAAAGTTCAGAAAAGGTCCCGCACAACACAATCCCAAGGCAACCCACCACAATTAAACTCTCCTCCCCTCTCCCCCGTTTCTGAGACTCTCCTCGGCCTCAATTCCTCTCCTTCGTCGGTCTCGTCTATTGTCCACGACAATTCGTACCCCGCCCGTACTTGCCACGCTCTGGTGGACCTTCGAATCGACATCGAAGCGCTGCGATCGCGACGTCCGTGCGTCAAAGGGGCACATCCGCTAGACGACCGACCGATGTAACCGGTCCGGCCCTTATTCCCCTTGCTCTTCTTATCAGCCCCCAAAGGGAGCTGGACGACCCTGCAGCCATTGAGGGGTACAGACGCCCGCGGTACACGGTGCGGACGGAATATCCAACCCCAAGAGTCCGGCTCAATTGAACCTGAAACGACCTCGAACTCGGCAATTGACCCCGTCCGACACAAAACGCTCTCCACCAAACTCCACGCTGGCTACGATCTGGCTCCGCTACCATTGACCACCCGTTCGCGTCTCGTCGATCACACCATCGTCCCCCTCCTGTCAGCGTGAATATACTAGAAAGACGGTGGATCATTCTCAATGCGGCCCCAGTAAGTCGTGCATTGTCAGACTCGGGTTGTCGTGGCCTTCGGTCAATGCTGGCTTCTAATGACATGTCGAATGTAGACGGGAGTATCACATTGTTGTGCTGGGAGCAGGTGGTGTGGGGAAGAGTTGCTTGACTGGTATATAGCCCCTGCATGTTCTGTCTGACATTGGGTGCGCCGTTGCGCTATTGCGCAGAGGCTCCGTCATAGTCTCTAGGGTCAATCGCTAACCATACCACAGCCCAATTCGTGCAGAATGTCTGGATTGAAAGCTACGACCCGACAATCGAGGACTCCTATCGCAAGCAGATCGAGGTGGACGTGAGTGACCTGCAATTACCTGTTGATGATTGATCTATTATTGATGCCAGATCTCCACAGGGCCGACAATGTATACTCGAGATGTAGGTCTTTACAAAGAGTGGAAGCATTGGCACAAGAGTAGGAGATGGCTGACGCTATGACATACAGTCTTGACACTGCTGGGACGGAACAATTCAGTGAGTCCTGTCGATCATCATACTTGCTTCTTTCGCTAACAAGCTTTCCGCAGCGGCTATGAGGTAAATCCATGCAGCGCATCAACAGCCAATCCAAACAGCAATTAACCCGCTCGCTCCTACCACACAGAGAATTATACATGAAGCAAGGCCAAGGCTTCCTCCTCGTCTTCTCTATCACAAGCATGTCCTCCCTAAACGAGCTCTCCGAACTCCGCGAACAAATCATCCGCATCAAAGACGACGAAAAAGTCCCGCTCGTGATCGTCGGCAACAAGTCCGACCTCGAAGAAGACCGCGCCGTGCCTCGTGCCCGTGCCTTCGGCCTGTCCCAAACCTGGGGCAACGCCCCATACTACGAGACCTCTGCCCGGCGCCGCGCCAACGTGAACGAAGTCTTCATCGATCTCTGTCGCCAGATCATCCGCAAGGACCTGCAAGGGCCGAGCGGAAACCCCGAACAATATCGCAAGCGCGAGGGTCCAAGCCGGCATGACCGGAAGAGAGAGAAGTCACAGGGCCGTCGGCGATCTCCATGTGTCATCCTTTGACATATGAGCACAGCGCTGAGCTTTATGATCTGTTCTCAATTCTCGAGTCCCGGACTGATCTTCTGTATCGATTCGAGTTATGCTAAGTCACGCCTGTTCCCCATCCGCTACATATCCTTTGACATGTCTCATGATATCTTCTCTACGTTTTCATGCATCTACACCTCTTGATAGAAAGACGCGTCGCCGCCTGTCATCATCACATATTATGCCACAACTTCTCCATTCTGAAAACTCTTCCATTCTTCATTTTTATTCTATCTTTTCTTGATGTCCCCTCTTTGGTTCTATTCTCCAAATGCAGAATACAGCACTTCAATGCTGTCTCTTCAGCTACTTAACTTCTCACATATTCAAATTCTTTGCTCGTGTCGAGCACCCAAAGAGATGTCGTTGACGATATAAAAGTTCTGAACTTTTGAACACACATGCTGCTTTCTCTTCTTTGGACTTTACTTTCTTCAGGTTGTGGCTTTCTTTTCGCAGCCCTTGATGGGTCAAAACAAAATAAGATGCTTGATTGAATACATTTCTTTAACCTTATTTCTATAATTATCTCTCTCTTTCACCGCACCCTCTCTACATTCGGAACACTCCAAACCGAGTTTGTATATCTGGCTCCCCCTTTCCACCGAGAGCGGCTGCCAAACCCAGGCCCAGCATCTTTCTCGTTTGCGCCGGAGGAATCACACCATCGTCCCAAAGGTGGGCAGACGAGAAAATAGCCTCAGATTCGTGATCAATCCGAGCCTTAAGTGCTGGGTCGGCGGTCTTACCCACTGCTTCCATGACGGAGGAAAGTTGCTCGGAGCCCATGACTCCAATCTTTGAGTTGGGCCACATGAACATCAAGCGGGGGGAGTAGGCACGGCCACTAGAGACATTGTCAGACATTGAACCGTCCACAGTAAGTAAGCCGATGGGAATATAGGAGGAACTTACCACATGCCATAGTTACCAGCACCAGCACTCGAGCCAAACACGACAGTAAACTTGGGCACATCGGCACAAGCAACTGCCGTCACCAATTTGGCACCATTCTTTGCAATACCGCCCTTCTCGGCATCGGCGCCAACCATGAAGCCCGAGATATTCTGTAGGAACACGAGAGGGATGCGGCGCTGAGCGCACAGCTCAATGAAATGAGCACCCTTGAGCGAAGACTCAGAGAACAAAATACCATTGTTCGCGACGATGCCGACCTTGTGGCCGTGGATCTTCGCAAATCCCGTCACCAGGGTGGTGCCGTAGTCGCGCTTGAATTCGGCGAACTCGCTCCCATCCACAATACGGGCGATGACTTCGTGCGCGGGGATCTGGCGGCGGAGGTTTGTGCCAACGATGCCGTTTAGCTCTGCAGGGTCATAGAGGGGTTCTTTGACGGCGGCGTCCTCGAGGTGTTGCGGGAGCTTGGTTGTGGGATAGTTCAGGTTCGCCACTGAGCGGCGAGCCAACACGAGGGCATGGGCGTCGTCGACGGCCAGGTAATCGGTCACACCGGAGATGGTCGAGTGCAATTGACCTCCTCCCAGATCCTCTGCGGAAACGACTTCACCCGTAGCAGCCTTGACCAGTGGCGGACCCGCCAGGAAAATAGTACCCTGGTTCTCAACGATGATTGTCTCATCGCTCATAGCCGGCACGTAGGCACCACCCGCTGTGCAGGGTCCCATGACCACCGACAACTGCGGGATACCAAGGGAGCTCATCCGCGCCTGGTTGAAAAAGATCCGGCCGAAATGGTCACGGTCGGGGAACACATCAGCCTGATGGGGGAGGTTGGCACCACCCGAGTCAACGAGGTAAATACATGGCAGCCGGTTCTCCTGGGCAATGGCCTGGGCGCGGAGGTGCTTCTTCACCGTGATCGGGTAGTACGTGCCACCCTTGACGGTGCTATCATTCGCCACAATCATGCAGTTCACCCCCTCCACGGTACCAATCCCCGTGATAATACCGCCCGCAGGCACGTCCTCTCCATCATACACCTCGTGCCCCGCAAGCGGGGATAGCTCCAGGAAGGAGGTGCCCGGGTCGATCAGCGCGGAGACCCGGTCGCGAGGCAGCATCTTGCCGCGGGCGACGTGCTTATCGCGGGCCTTCTGTGGCCCGCCCTGTGCGATTTTGGCATGGAGACTGCTCATGCGGTCGAGGAGTTCCTGCATTTGTTGGCTGTTTTCCTTGTACTCGGGGGAGGAGGTGTCCACCGCTGTGGGGAGCACGGAGAGCGCAGAGGCATGGTGGGGATGATTGTAGCTTGCGACTGATCGTGAGGATATGCGAAGGAAGGTCTTTGGGAGTTGGAAGTTTGCTGGACGACAGCTGCGAGGTCCAGCGCGCGAGCCCAAGCTCCGGAGGACGAGCGGGGATGGGGCGCGCATTGCGGGGGATATATGGCTCGATGGCTAACAGCCGCTCGTTTGAGTTGGTCGTATGGTTGGCGATGATCTTAGAATGGAGGATCAAGATTGACAGTCTGGTGGGAGAATGGTATTTGAATCAAAGATTTGCGGTTAGGAACTGAGAAAGCGAGGAGATACTCCAAGTTTCCCCAGATTGTGCGGAGATGCGCGGATTGCCGCGTCTACCCGAGGCTCCCATCACCGCCCTTCTTGTGCAGATACACGAATTCCAAACAGAAGGGTACGAAAGATAAAGAAAAGGATGGAATTATAATGAAACATGACCGAGTGAGAGGAGATCTGTCTTGAAGTAATCTCGTAAGAAATTATCAAGGGACAATGCCAACAAATCTATTTCGGAGTGCACCAGGTGTATACTGTATTCGTTATGAAACACACTGTGGGCGGTCTCTCCACGCGCCGAGGGATGCCGCTCTTCTCCTCCGCATATTTTAAATAATCTTTAAGGCCGCCACTTTCCCCTTTACGATATCCTTTCTTTCCAGCACAGATTCCAGCCAGCTGTAGCAATACAATACAATGGCCTCCATCACCCTTCCATCCCTTCTTCGCACATCCGCGCGCTCGCTGCGGCGCAGCCCTGTTCTCCCCGCATTCGCCCCGGGTTTCGTGCGCAGCCTATCGACGAAGCACCCAGCGGGCTTTGAACCTCCAACCGAGGAAGATTTGCTAGAGCTACGAGAGAGAGTTCAAGAATTCACACGTATGGGCCTCCTGTATCTCTTTCTTTATATGCACTAACATCAGGCCAGGTCGAGAGATTCCGGCCGAGGTTGCCGCACGGACGGATGAATTGAACGAGTTCCCTGCAGACATGTGGAAGAAGCTGGGCGATGCTGGGTATGTTTTCTACCTGAACATTCAAGCACAATTCAACAGTGATTATCGGTCACTAACAAGTCCCCATGTCATAGTTTTCTTGGAATTACTGCCAACGAGGAGTATGGTGGTTTGGGAATGGGCTACCAGGCCCACTGCGTTGTGATGGAGGAGATTAGTCGCGCTTCTGGTGAGCACCGCCCGGTCCTGCCTTGTATGCATTCTGCCGGGATCTGATCTAATTTCCCTCTTTTGGATAGGAAGTATCGGTCTCTCCTACGCCGCCCACTCTCAACTCTGTGTCAATCAACTCTCTTTGAATGGCTCGGCCGAACAAAAGGCACGATTTTTGCCGGGTCTGCTTTCCGGTGACAAGATTGGTGCTCTTGCCATGTCTGAGCATTCGGCGGGCTCTGATGTGGTCAGCATGAAGACCACTGCAAAGGAGGTTGATGGTGGCTGGTTGCTGAACGGAACCAAGATGTGGATCACTAATGTGAGTGAAGCAACGTAATGCCCTGCTTTCGCGGTTCTATCACTAACAAATCATCTTCTTTCAGGGTCCCGATGCCGACTTTATCGTTGTCTATGCCAAGACTGAGCCCGAGAAGGGCTCCAAGGGCATCTCTGCCTTTGTCGTGGAGAAAACGTTCAAAGGCTTTTCGTGCGCTCGCAAACTGGACAAGCTTGGCATGCGCGGCTCAAACACTGGAGAGCTCGTTTTCGAGGACGTCTTTGTCCCGCGTGAGAACCTCCTGGGAGAGTTGAACAAGGGAGTGAAGGTCCTCATGGAAGGCCTGGACCTGGAAAGACTCGTTCTGAGTGCAGGTCCTCTCGGGTAGGCTTCCCCCATACCCCCAGATCATTTTTCAATTAACTTACGTTCCCCTCCAGCATCATGCAAGCTTGCCTCGACCTCGTCCTTCCTTACAGCCACATGCGAAAGCAGTTCGGCACACCGATTGCCCACAACCAATTGATCCAGGGCAAATTGGCCGACATGTACACCAAGCTCGCAGCCTCCCGGGCATACACCTACGCGACTGCACGTGAAGTCGATAACGGCGCAGTTTCTCCTAACCCGCTCGTTATCCGGACTCAGGACTGTGCTGGTGCGATTCTGTATGCTGCAGAGCGTGCCACCGAGTGCTCATTAGACGCCATCCAGCTGATGGGTGGAAACGGGTATATCAATGAGATTCCGGCTGGGCGATTGCTCCGGGATGCGAAACTTTACGAGATTGGAGCTGGCACGAGCGAGATTCGACGGATGGTCATTGGTCGTGCATTTAATAAGGAGTATGCTTAGGCTTAGAAGAATGGGTTTGGTTATACGTACATACATAAAAGGGGTTTCTAGGTATTCAAGCTGCTTGAGGTTCCTGTTCTCTGCGTACATGATTATCTCAATTCTTGGCCAATGTGGACTCAACTTCTGACTGAGAATATTATCTTCGATGCCCACCTAAACAACGGTCTGTTTAAGCAATAATTCACGATTAGGTGATTAGGTTTAGATACACCTCGTCAAACTTCACACGTGGGTCGAAGACCGTAGAGACAACTCGCAATTACATTGCCTACAGCACTGGTAGCATATACCCATTAACCCCAATTCACGCTCACCTCACTTTATACATACGTCGTATGCGATGACTGTAGCGCTCTCTCCGGTCGTGTCTTTTCAACTTCACTGCCTGGCAGCTCATGATAAACCGGGGCGATCTGAGTGCCATCGCCATCCAACTCCATACCGCGCTCATCAACGCTCTGCTCATGAGTATAGCCACTGCCGCTGCTCTGACCGTTATTACTCTCACTGACCCCCGTCAAGATGGCATCCGGAGACCAGAATCGTTGTTGAGGAGCAGAGACGTCACTCGGGTCGGGTGGAGGGGCGTTATGTACCGGGCCGGAGAGGACAGACATGTCTGGCTCCGGAGGCGTGGCTTTGTACGCTGTCTTCTGGCGTTGGCGACGAATGAAGAAGAATAGCACCGCTGCTAAGATACCGACGCCAACTAACGCCGCGATTGCGATTCCAGCTACAGCGCCGTTGCTCAGTGGTGAGGAGTCGCCTGAATTGCCACCGCTAGGCGTGCACGTACTTCCAGAGCAAGAGGGTGATTGGAAATCTTTGGATGTAATCGTTACAATTTCTTGCTGGGCGTTTTCGTGCCATGCGCAGGCTGATACGTTGAATGTACCCCTCTCGTAATCGACCGAGAGGTAGCTGAGGAGGTCAGCGCCAATAGTGTAGGTCTCCACCAGGGTCTTCTACTCACGCTTCTTGCAAGAAGACTCGGCCCAACGTGAATTGGGTCGAATTGGCTGCGCGTTTCAGAGGGAAATAGTAGCTGCTGCTGTTGACTAGAGGAGCCTTCGCAGTCAGAGCGAAAGCATTATATGGCAGGGTGATTGTCACCCCGTCCCCACCGGAGGCAACATCAGACAATCGAAAAGACACCTGCGCGTTCGAGTTGACGAGCTCAGTGTTGTGAGTATCGTTCACAAGATACAAGCCACTCGCAATGTCAACTTTCAGCCCGAAAGCCTTCTCAAACGCATCGCAGACACTCCCTGGTAGCCAGAGATTGGGATCAGTCGAGTCGATGAAAATCGAGATTGGATCGGATAGTAATGTGGCCGAAGTTGATCCGCTGTAGCTGATGGACTGAAGATAGACTACTAAATCGCGAGTAACGTCCTCGGCCGTGGTAAATGATACCGAGTTCTCCACGAATCGGGAAGTATCATAGCCGGAGAATATCAATTGACCATAGACCTGCTTTAAGCCTGCATTGGCAAACTGTAGTTAAGAGACGAGCTCAACCGTGTATATTTGTACTTCTCTGTAAATGCAACTTACGGTACTTGGCGCCAGCTGTATAACTCCAGCTGAGACTGGGGATGCTGCCTTGATCTCTCAATGTCGTGAGGAATGAAGGTGAAGAGAAGTTCCCGAGGGAGGTGAAATTGACCGGTTGAGGATTCAATCCAAATAACCCCCTAGATACTTGGGTGAGCCAACGATGGAAATAAATCCGGGGTGCAGTGGTTCGTATTTACAGATAAAAAGGTTCTGGGGTCGCAATTCCCGCAACAGTCTGATTCTTCAGCGTCGGACCAGTCGTACCAACACCCAAAGTCTCTAGAGCAAACTCCGCTCTTTGATAATAACCAAGGTTGGCCTCCAGACCGACTCCATCCTGGCTGATACTGAAAAGACCCAAATCGTGCCAACTCGAGGATTGATTCGTGTTGAACAATGTACCCCTAGAGACTGCGCAGTCTGGTGGTGCATTGGAAAATACCGATGTTGAGCAGCCGTAGTCTGACAAGACAACCATTGACTCTGGGGATGCAGTTGATACGAGCACTCGAACGGACTGCTGTGGCGTTCCGACTCGAAGATAAAAGGTGCTCCATGGTCCATCGTTTCCTTCGCTAAAGGGCAAAGTTAGCAGATTTGACCGGACAATTATTCGGAAGTTTCAAGGTCAAGATACAAGTATTCACTGGCCGGGATAACGAGGGCAGATGGAGAACGGCGAGCTAGGCCAGCGGCCGAAGAACGCAACATCCAACTGCTGGTCAAAAGCAATTCTAAGAGCATTTGGGTCGAATGAAGCTCTGCAAATCTGAAAATTCACATTGAAGAAATTGGCAGTGACCCCGGATACTGCAATGACAAAAGTGGAAATTCCCATGTCTACCTACTTCCATGTGGCTGATGTGGCGACAGGAACCTGCACGATTCCAGACCATTAAGTTCGAACTGCTGCCTCACTGCCGAGTCGACTCGGCTCCGAACCAATTGACTCATAGAGATCGTCGTTTGTCAATTGGAGCTTATGCAAAACGGGTAACACTGAGTCCCTGACACGTTGAGAGGCTCGCACGGACGGGGTCGAAAAACCGGATGAGGGTCAACCAAAACCTGCTCCACCATTTGGATCAGGAACCAACGTTCTTGTTTACTTTGAGCACAGATATGATGTAGAGACATCACGTTCGGGCCTTCCCAACATCATTTGCTTTTCTTAGTAGCAGACTGTCCGACCTTGCCTTTCAAAGGTAAATCGCCGCTCGAGTTCGGCACAATGACCGCATCAGAAAGAAGTAGCTTGTCTACCAGACAAGTTTTCGAGTGCTGGTCGTAGATGATCACATTTTACGCCACAGGTGCCCTAGTTATCAAGTCTGATCCTCCCGAGAGGAAGATTTGTCCTGTTCCCTTATTGTTTATCACTCAATTGCGGCAGCTGTTGCGTTCTTGAAAATCCCAAGTCTTCCAGCATCGTCGTAGGGAATTGCATCGCCATGCTGTCTACATTGCGATTGTGGGCTGCGATTGGGCTGCTGATAACTTGGGTTGAAGCCTCTAAGGATCATGGTATGCTTGACAAATTCTACGATTCGTTCACGCAGCTAATAGTTTGAAGTTATTCACAATGCACACTCCCCGGTCCATGATCCCTCAATCAGCAGATCTACGAGCTGTACCTCTGACCAGATCGACCCTTCATCGATGTCATACAGTGACACCACAGTTGAGAGCACTACTACAGTTCAGGTTCCCCCGCCCATGAACACTTCATCCACCTTAACGACTGTGTGCTACAATGAGACCGTCACCACGACTGTCATTCTGTCGATCGTCTCAACGGATTGGTCTACCACCACTTGCACTTCTATCACGACGGAAACAGAGACTACCAAGGAAACAGATACCATTACTGATACTATTATTCTCACGACGACGGATACGACTACAGCTACGGCTACGATTACGGTGCCAACGACCATCACAGAGGCCCCGAATCCATGCCCAACCACTTGCAGCATGTAGGTCACCAGCTCTCACGAGTTCCAGAACATGGTCGAGAGATCTTGCTAACATTAACCCAAAGGTCCGCCGGAACTGTGAATCTTTTCTACTGGCCAACGAATCAGCCAGGGAAGATCTACCCGTCCACTTATGTCAATACTCATCTGAACTACACCTTGTAAGCCCTCATTCCACCTCTGATCAGATGCGCTGTTGAGCTGACATACAGTACCTTACAGTACCTCACCATCGGTGTATATGGTCGTCGACACCCTGTACGGCTACAATACCGCAGGTCGCGCCGGACCATCCGGCACCAGTCTCGTCTTCCCTCTCGACCTGGGTCAAGTCTCAACCGTCGACCTCACCAATTCAGCTACCCGGCAGCTCACACTGAATGATCTCGGTACTGACTGCCCTCAAACGGAAGATCCCTCGGTGATCGCAACGGCAAAGCCAAATGGCCGTTGTGACCCTATCCTTTTGGCCCCGGAGCCTGTCAAGTCGTGGGCTTCGCCTTGCAATGCATGTGGTCAATTCGGCCTGTTCGATCCTCCCTATGCCGTCTCTCCGCTTACTGGAGGTCTGGTTCCTGTGACTACGACAGTTGCGATGACCCAGCCAGAGACACAGGCTACTCCTAGCGCGACTTCGGTTGAAACTACCGCTACGCCGGTGGAAACCAGTACGATGGCGGTGTCTACAGAGGCTTCTTCTTCTTCTGTCGAGAGTACAACATCTTCAGCTTCTTCCAGTGTGATGACGGCTCCGGTGTCTTCTGGCACTGGCTCGGTTGCTTCATCCTCGTCGTCCTCCAGCTCTGTCTCCAGTCCAGCCACTACTTCCATGACGTACAATTCTGCCACGAAATTGGCTGGTCCTGGTGCATTGCTGGGCTTCAGCTTCTTCGCGTTTGCATTTGTGCTGTAAGAGAGGCTACTGTGGCGGAGCAGAGAGCCGCTATCTGCTCAGAGTCAAAGCGTTTGCTTGCTTTTGAGAATGATCTGAGAGTGACTGGAGGTACAAACTAGCTTGTCTATCCTTAATGTGAACGAGCCCAATAGAATAGGGAACACCTTGATAAACGGAAACTGCGCATTGAATGATCCGGGTATGCTCGTAGTGTGGAGTGTAAAAGAGGCCAATATAAGTTTCATTTTGTCTGTGACACTAAGATAGTCATTAGGCTGCAGTCCTACACATGCTTCCAATTCCAAGGCTATCAATAGGTGGTCCTCGCATCTATTTGGGCTCGAGAAAGGACATTACATACCTACGCAGATCTTCCGCAGCGTGTCTTAATACGCCTCACTTTAGAAGAGCATAAAGGTTTTGAGGTGGAGTAGTTCGTTCATTAAAATAGCTCATAATACATCATGAGAAGAATCTTTTGCATTTTGAATGAAATAAAACCAAGGGATGTCCTCAGACATGTATCAAATTCACTTCTTCTGCCTCGCAGATCTCCGCACTATGCCAGACGAAGTATCCGAGCCTACCGCGTTTCCAACCCCCTTTGCCGAAGCCAAGCGTTTCGTCCGCGAGCGAGTTTCATCGCCGCCGGGGTTGTCCTTGTTTGGCTCCACGGGAGGCGGAATCTCGGCCTTTCGCTTGCGGCCTCTCTTCGCAGGCGCCGTATCCACTGGGATTTGCGCCTCCTTGGGCAACGGCTCCAGCTCGGGTGTGGTGTTCGATGCATCTCCTGCATCGTCCTTCTCCGTCACGTTGTCAATCGAAAGGCCATCAGACATCTCGTCGGAACTGTCCTCATCTTCATTGTCGCAAGGGAATTCGTCATCCGCAAACTCCGGCTCAACCTGAGGCGTATACCTGATCCGTCTCTCCCGTAGCCGCGACTTGTCCAGCGCGGGCTGAGCAGACTTGAAGATCTCCCGCCAGTTCTCAAAGAGCGCGACCTTGTCCCCGTTTCCAGGCTCGTAAATCTGGACAGCAAGATCTAGGTCGTCTCCCATGCTTGGTGTGCGCCAAATGACGCCTTGAAATTGGGTGATATCGGGCATTAGGGACGATCGTGGCCGGGAGACTCGGTTCGCTCGTGCGCTAGGTTGCGTTCGGCGTGCTGTCGATGTGGCATCGATCTGTTTTGCGACGGATGCGTGTTGCTCCACGGTCGGATCATCATCATAGTAGTCATCCGAATAGTATTCCCAATCACTGAGGTAATCCTCCACGTCAGCCTTCGGGTCCTCCCACAAGGCGGCTTCGTAGTATGAGGATGCGGCGAGTTCGTCCTGTAAAGGGCAACGGCCTAGTTAGCGTTGTCGCTTCGACCAACATCCCAACGCCTGCACAGATAATAGATACGCACCACGAGGTCTGGTACAGGGTCCTCAAAGAGGTACTCCTCCTCCCATTCGTAATAGTCTTCGTCGTCGGACATAGTCGGGGCCTTGGGCTGCTGGGCAGGATAAAGAATGACCGGCGTTGGATGAGAGGGTGGGAAAATGGGATGATTGGTATCAAACGAAGGTAAGAAAAATCATGGATATATATGGTATGCAATGATCGTGCAAGAATGCGAAACGAAGGTGCAAAAGTGAAGTTGTGACAAACCTGATGCAGACAGCCAGCTGATCTTTCCATCAAAGAGGAGCCCTGATAATGTAAGCCTTGGCATTTTTCACTTGCCGGCTCCACTTTTTTTTCCATATTGTACGATCTTCTTCAATATGACACTGCCTGCTAAGATTAACAATGAGTTCGGATCATAGATTCAGTTAATACGCACTTCTCACGCTATTCATTGTTCAAGAGAGCTTTGTCGCCCTTGACAATGTGTGGTGCTCGGCCTTTCCAACGTGAGACGCTTCCCTGTATACGTGTAAGGTCTAATTTGGACAAATTTTAGTATCTCTACATACGCGCGGGACATAGGTACCATCCTTAGGATTAGCAACGGCAGACTCACTAAATATCGAATAGGGCCGCTGATTAAATATGCCATGGTTGCAGATTCTATATACTTCCTGCTCAACGTCCGCTTCCAAAGGATGATTTCAGACAGGGCTGAAATTCAACGGAAATATATTCTTGTTAAGGGATCGGTCCGTCAATCACGCGAGAGATCTGAGATCTAGGTGTAAGGTTAGCCCTGATATTTCAGATGAATCCATCAAGGTCCTTCATCAGGGATTGCATGGAGGAAACTGCCTTCAGGTCACAGTGTAACCCCAGACGCATTGCCATGTCTACTACCGTTCAAAGCTACATCCATCAAATCCCGGAGGCCCCGCCCAAGCGAGGCAATGCCCGGTATTATACACGGGTATGGATGAATTCAGCAGCCCTGGAGGGGTATTGGTAGGTAGGTAGATAGCTATGTTGACATTGGAGGACCTGACGTACACTTTGTCTATGAACCTTGGTTTTGTTAGTTAATGACAGTCACCGAAACAGATCCATGCCCGTTCCGCTCCAATGGTTGGCTTCTAGATTCTCCACATATCTAGGTATGCTTGAAGCTTCTGAGCATTAGCTTTCCGTGCTCCAGTATTGGTCAAGCTCGTCTGGCCTTTACCTGCATCCATATACCTAAATCTGACTTTTGGTAGATTCTATTCTAGCATGACTCCCCGCTCGATGGTCGCCAAGACTCAGATTTCCACCCCAGTTGGCACAGGCCCTCGCCAAGCTGGCGAGGTATTAGCACTTTGAAGTAGTGTCTTGGTAGCCTTGCATGGGACACTTTGACTGGCCGGGCTTCTAGGGACTATGTTGTTAGCAAATCATTGCCTCTGGCGCCAAGCATGACAAAAGTGAGTATCAGTAAAGTACCCCCCGGGCCCTGTCACCATACGATGCCGAGATCCGACTTGTGTTGGACCCCTTTAAATAGAGGCGAGCCTTATCGGCCCTCACTTCTTTGGATTTCATCTTTCTTAGCAGGTGCTTAAGCTGATGGCGGATAACGACAGTACGATACATCTGCGGTCGCTTTCAAGACCTCCAACCGGGTCAGATCCGGGGTACAACACCCAAGACGAGACACCGAGGGATTCTTCACGCCATCTCCCCGACGATTTGCCTTCAGAACGAGGCCAACATCGTGAGGATCTTCCAGCTTACTCACGGGCTCCTCCTACCAATCAGTCTCTAGGACTCGGTTACAGCACGAAGCTCTATCGTTCCGGCCTTATCACATTCCTCACCTTTCTTTTTGCCGGCCTAGTGATCTATTCCTGGGTGATCCTCGCAATCCTATCATTCCGGCCTCTCAGCACTAGCTCATGGCAAGCAAACACAAGCTATAGACACCGCTACCCGAAAGATCTCGACTATAACTACGACGCCAGGCTCTATCGCTCGGCTAGAATCATTCAATCTATACTTAGCGTGGTTATTTTGCCATGGACATCGGCTGTATGTGCTCACGGTGCTGTCATATTCATGCAAAACCAAAAAGATAGCATGGGATTGACTATGCGACAAGTCATGGCTCTTGCAGATCGCCGGTGGCTGGAGCCCTCGCTGTTATCCGATGTCTTTCAAGGTGCTTGGAGAAAGCATGGAAGTTTGCTGTTGCTTCTGGCAATGGTACTGCACTTCCTTGGAGCCATAATCTACCCGATACAGTCCATCGTTGTCAATTCGAAGACTATTCATGTTCCTGTTTTCGCCAATGAGATGGGATCAGTCAGCGATCTTGCTCATCAGCAACATGGGTATGCGGCAACCTCTGGCAGTGACGTTGTGAGGACTCGTGCTGCTCTTCTCAATGCGGATATTCATGCATTGCAGCCGCAGTTGTGGCAGGGAATCCCAGGCCAACAGCTGTCAAACTTCCAGAATTTCTCGGCCATGTCTGATCCATTCTACGCCCAGCTGCCGAATGGATTCAATACAGGCGTTCTGCAGCAATTTGCGATTCGCATCAATTCGACTGCAACTTCGAGATCTATAGCAGCCGATGAATTCCCGTCTGGGTGTAGTTCAGACCCTTCCGCATTGTACGCAGTTTATACATCCATCGTGACGGGAGGCTCTACCCAGGACTCTTGGGCTGTCAGCGCTTGTATGCCAAATGTTACGGAATCGCCTTGGGTAGAAACTCGAGACCGCCAAGAGTTTTCCGAATCGCTCTATCTCAACATCTCCATCCAATCCAAATGGTATTCAAAATATCCAGCCAATGTCGCATTGTACGAGATCAATCTTCGGACAACTGCGGGTTACTTTGAGTTACCCAATTTCTTGAACAACGGGACAGCTGGCCCTTTACTCGAGAACGACCCCAGTCCGAACTGCGGCCCCAATTGTATGCGTCAAATTAGCCGATATAGCTATCGTCAACGGGCGCGCCGAGATGATACACTCAACGGAAACACAACAAACTACATCCATCAACAAGTTCCGTGGTCATTGCTGCGAGTCGACAACAAGGGGCCACTGTTGACCACAGCTCTCGGCCTCTTTGGGCCCGGTTCCTTCCTGGACACGTTTTTTGCTTCCTTCAAGGTGATCAACGGCACCCTGGAAGAGTGGGGTGACCGTGGTGGTGAGATTTGCGTTGAACTAGCACCTCTGATGAATTTGTTCTACGCCGATGAGAGAGATATCACACCACGAGACAGTTGTATCGCCCTTGCCACCAGCTCTCTTCGCCACAACAATGCTCACACCCTGGTCGCAGCGTGGCTCCAAGACATGCACGACTCGGCGTCTGGTTTCCCCAATATTTTTACAGCCGCTGCATTCCTTTCCAACAAGCAATGGGTTGAATCATTGCGGCCTCTCTATTCCATTTACCAGGACCCTGGGTCCGAGATGGCGATTCCGGACATCAGTCTGGCAGGTTTGATCGTGGTCAGCGTCCTTATGGGGTCGTACCTTTTGCTTTTACTTGCGCTCTCTTTGTATGGGAGTTGGACACCGAGATGGACTCACCGTCTGGATTCCTTCGCGATGCTGCGTTTCGGGGCTGCATTGGGCGAAGGGGTCTTCCCATTGGTTGTCGTGCATAGGACTGAAGATATCAAGGAGCTTGATGCGATCCCTGGTGTGATTAGGGACGTCGATCCTGTTTCAGCGGACACGATCATTCCGGTTAGTCGGATTGGTCTTTGGGGTGAGAAGCCGCTGCAGGGCAGCCGAAGGTATGAGTGCCACGAGGCTGATAATGAGGCTCTGACAGCGGCCGAGAGGAGTCAAGTACGCCGGGGTGGAGGAGTTCGTACATAGTACTAGACTGCATAGATTATAGTGGGAACTTGATTAGTTGTCAATTTCCAATTTCTCCTGCAGGAATATTGGGGACTCATGTTTACGGAAAACCACTCGCTGTTAAGACTCGGGTTACCCCATAAAGAAAGAACGCACTTCTTCTCCACACATGTGGAGAACCTCAAAACTCTCCGGAACTTACGCTGCTGGTGAACCGTATGATATGCTGTCAAAGATTAGGCTAAATAGGCACACCTGGACATGTCATTCCCGTTTGTGACCCTAACCGGGCCAATGACAATTGTGGCTTGGCCCTTTGTTAAATCCCACCGGATGTACGGCACACACTCTCAAAAAGAAGCCTCAAAGACGCCTCAAAGACGCCCCAAAGACGCCCCAAGCGGATGTTCCTTCCTTCCATTCAGAATCTTGTATTCACATCGAAAGCACAGCCATTTTGCTCATTGGAATGCCGGACATACCCCGGATGAAGCGATTGAGGCAAAAAGCCATGCCGCGCAAACCGGATACCTAGCTGCTCCGTAAGCTTCCCCACCTAAGTCTGGGGCCGAGTCTAGTGAACCAATCGCCTGGTGATCGTCCTACAAGGGCACGAATATAGTTCAAGCGATACCACCGTCGCATGTTGTTAACCGGGAAAATTCAAGTTCTTCCAGAGTCCCAGTGATCCGGCTAAAAGCAAGTACCTCAAGGAATCCGGAGATGTCTGTTGTATGGTCGGCTCGGCACATGGCGTGGGATCCGGACGCCTAAATCGGCCAGCCTGCTTGGCCCCCATATATAGCGGTCGTGCAGCTTGACGTGGGTGTTCTCGGCATCGAGAAATCTATCAGAGTCAAGAGCTCGTCCAGGCCTGAAAAAAGATTTCTTACCATGGCTCCTAGCGGTGTTACCCATGAGCTCTCTGCCAAGCGTCGGCAGTTCGCCGGCGAGCCCGGCTTCAGAGGGCTCATCAGTAACGGAAGAACATTTGCGATCGCTCTGTTCGCTTCCTTGGGTGGCCTCGTGTATGGATGTAAGTTGCGATCCTTGGGAACTTTGGGATTCTTAGCTGGTGCTGATCCGAACCTAGATAATCAAGGAATGTTTTCCTCGATCCTTACCATGAATTCTTTCCAGAGAGAGGTAAGTCAGCAAATCATCCTAAGGTTCACCCCTCACTAAGCAAACCACAAGATTCAAGGTTACGCCGCTGAGACGGGCGCTAAGCAAGCCATCACCACCGCCATTCTAGAACTCGGTGCCTGGGTCGGCACCTTGCTGAACGGATGGCTCGCCGACGCGATCGGTCGCCGCCAAACCACCATCCTTGCCGTCATTGTCTTCTGCATCGGTGTCATAGTGCAGGCTAATACCCACGCCGTCAGCTTCATCCTTGGCGGTCGATTCGTCACTGGTCTGGGTATCGGTAGCTTGAGTATGATTGTGCCCTTATATAATGCTGAGTTGGTAAGTCTTATTCGAGGAATATTCTTAAAAACCTCGAGCTACGAATTAACACATCTCTAGGCTCCTCCTGAGATTCGAGGATCTTTGGTGGCAGTTCAGCAGTTGGCCATCACTTTCGGCATCATGGTCAGTTTCTGGGTCGGCTATGGTTGCAACTTTATCGGTGGCACTGGAGATACCCAGAGCAAAGCCGCATGGCTGGTTCCTGTCTGTATCCAGCTGGTCCCGGCTATCGTTCTGGGAGTTGGAATGGCCGTCTTTATGCCCCAGTCTCCTCGCCATTTGATGAATACTGGCCGCGAAGAGGAATGCTTGGAGGTGTTGGCCTGGCTGCGCAACAAGTCAGTCGATGATATGGTTGTGCGCATCGAGTATCTCGAGGTCAAGGCCATGCACATGTTCGAGAAGGAAACGTCCGCGGCCAAGTATCCGCAGTACCAAGATGGCTCTCGCAAGAGCAGACTCATGATTCTGATCAACGACTACAAGTCTCTTGTCACCAATCCGTCCCTGTTCAAGCGTTCAACTGTCGCGGTAAGTGCCTCGATACGCTAACTTTAGAAGAGAACTAATCTTCTGGGTCTCCATTAGTGCTTGATCATGGTTTTCCAGCAGTGGAACGGAATTAACGCTATTAATTATTACGCGTATGTTGTATTCCCTCGGCATGCATAGGTCCGCGTACTGATAGAGGTGCAGACCATTTATTTTCAAGGGTATTGGCCTTACAGGAAACACCATCGACCTTCTTGCCACCGGTGTTGTCGGTATCATGGAGTTCGTCTTCACGATTCCCGCTGTATTGTGGGTAGACAAGTTCGGTCGAAAGAGTATCCTGATCGCAGGTGCTATTGGCATGGCATCTTGCCACTTCATCGTCGCCGGTATCATCGGAGCTTTCAAGGATGACTTTGCTACCCACAAGTCCGCCGCGTGGGCTGGAGTGGTCTTCGTCTGGATTTACTGTATCAATTTTGGCTATTCTTGGGGTCCCGTGGCTTGGATTGTTGTGTCCGAGGTGTTCCCTCTATCTATGCGTGCCAAGGGTGTGGCCCTTGGTGGCAGTAGCAACTGGGTAGGCCCTTCAGCACGAAATGGTTGGTGATCGGGGCTCATTATGCTAATTCTCGTGGACAGCTCAATAACTTTGCCGTCGGTATGGCTACCTCACCTTTTATCTCCAAGACACAATTCGGTGCTTTTATTTTCTTCGGTGTCATCACCCTCATCGGCGCTTTCTGGGTTTACTTCTTCGTTCCCGAAACCAAGGGACGCACTCTTGAGGAGATGGATGAACTGTTCGGTAGTACTGGTGTTGCTGCTGCCGATGAAGAGCGCAAGCGTCGCATTGAGCGAGAGATTGGTCTTTTGGCTCTCCTCGGAGAGGATGACTCTGCTATGGAGGAGTCCAAGACCGCGTCCAACGATGCTGTTGACAATGCCAGCAAGCACGTGGAAATCACAGATCTCCCAACCGAGAAAGCTTAATTTGAAGGGATGGTGGCAAGCTTGGCGGGCTAGGCTTCGTCGTAATCAGAAGGTCACGTAATTTGAGTGTATCCCATGGGCATGATGCTGTCAGACCGGGGTATGATCCAGGAAGGTCGCCTCGCTGATCTTGTTCTTGTGTCTGGAAATCCAACGGAGTCTGTCGAGGCTATTGGTGATATCAGAACCGTTTGGAGGAATGGTGAGGCAGTTTTTTAATAACTGAGCAACTACCCTTTGCCCTGGATTACAGCTGTTCGGCTATCGGCATTGACTGTTGGTCTTAGTCCCATCGAGTTCCATGTCTCCATTTTTTTTTTTTGAAAAAAGAAGGATTGTTCCTACCACGATATGTCCTGTAGGATGGTGTCAGAGATAATAAGAATTCGATTAAGGGGTTGTTAAAATTTCGGGTTTCTCAGAGTCCCCAATATACTTCCCAAACAGGCAAGCGGTAGATGATTAGGTCAGCCTCGGTTTTCCCCGCAATCTCGCTTTGCGTCGGCTCAAGCAGGCAAGGACATCACCAGCTTCTCCCGCAACATCAAGACCGCCCTTTCTTCCCCAGATTTTTCTTCACATTCTCTCCATCTTTGATCATGAAATTGATCTGAGTCCCAGAGCAAAATCAGTGGGCGAGCCTCTCCAGCAGCTAAACAAACCACTTCGCTGCTCATATCAACTACCATGACGCTTTCATCCCTTCTCCGCATTACTCCCCGCCTCGTGCCGACCGCGGCCCGCAGGACCACAAGGGCTGCATCTTCGGTGGCTGGCACGTCGCAGGGCAACAAGACTCTGGATTCAATTCTAATTGCTAACCGTGGTGAAATCGCACTGTACGTATGAGCTTGGTTTATGGTGAATTGTGTCTCAAATTGCTGGGATATTGAGCTGATCAACTTGCCAGACGAGTTGGGCGGACTGCTGCGGAGCATGGAATCCGTGTCACGACTCTTTACACAGATCCTGATAGCCGGGCACAACATGCTTTGAGTACACCGTTTGCTTTTAACTTGGGCTCTGTCTCGGCCTACTTGGATGGCGACCGCATTATCGAGATTGCGAAGAAAGAAGGGTGTCGCGGCATCCACCCCGGTTATGGGTTTGTAAGTCTCCCTTGCCCGAGCCCCCTGTTGTCTAGAATCCACCCTTTCTCCATTTCTTGGCGTTTGAGGTGTATATAAGTGGCTAACAACTGGTCCCCTGCCTAGTTGAGTGAGAACTCTGCCTTTGCCCGAAAGTGTACCGAAGCTGGTATTGTGTTTATCGGCCCGCCATGGAAGGCGATTGAGGATATGGGCGACAAGAGGTGTGCACAATAACAACTGATGTTTTCGCACCGAAACTAATTTCCACAGTCGATCTAAGGAAATCATGCTCGCCGCAGGTGTTCCCTGTGTCCCCGGATATCATGGCCACAACCAGGACCCCGCCTTCCTCGAATCCGAAGCCGACAAAATCACATATCCCGTCCTCATCAAGGCCATCAAGGGTGGCGGTGGAAAAGGCATGCGTATTGCTAGCTCCAAGGCCGAGTTCCAAGCTCAGCTACAGTCTGCAAAGTCCGAAGCAATGAACTCGTTTGGAGACGACCAGGTCTTGGTCGAGAAGTATATCACAACGCCTCGGCACATCGAGGTTCAGGTCTTTGCAGACAAGCACGGTAACTGCGTTGCTCTGGGAGAGCGAGATTGCAGTATCCAGCGCAGACACCAGAAGATCCTGGAAGAGTCTCCGGCTCCTCATCTCCCAGATGTTACGCGGAAGGATATTTGGGCCAAGGCGCGATCGGCTGCCCTTGCGGTGGGATACGAAGGCGCAGGCACTGTTGAGTTTATCTTCGACAATGACTCTGGGGAGTTCTACTTTATGGAGATGAACACCCGTCTTCAAGTCGAGCACCCCGTCACGGAGATGGTTACCGGCCAGGACCTGGTCCATTGGCAAATCATGGTGGCTGAGGGGGCCCCATTGCCTCTGACCCAAGAGGAGGTCGAAGAGCGCATTGCTCGTAGTGGCCATGGTATCGAGGCTCGTATATACGCCGAGAATCCCGACGCAGGATTCATTCCTGACTCGGGACGATTGATCCATGTCCGTACACCGGCCACGACTGAAGATATCCGTATCGACGCCGGTTTCGTGGAAGGCGACGATGTGTCAGCACACTACGATCCAATGATCTCCAAACTGATCGTTCGTGGTGAGACTCGCGAGGAGGCCATTCGAAAACTTGGCGCCGCCCTCGAGCAGTACCAGGTCGCTGGTCCTGTCACCAACATTGAGTTCCTCAAGACGATCTGCCGGAGCCCGGATTTCATCGCAGGCTCGGTTGAAACCGGCTATATCGAGAAGCATCGCGACGAGCTATTCGCTCCCAAGACGATCGGCGATGAAGTCCTTGCTCAGGTTGCACTGGCATGCTTGCACCGTGATATGCATTCTGGCGCCGCGACGCCCTCGGCCGGCCTCGCAGGGACCACTATCGGATTCGCGCCCAGCTACCAGCAACGACAATTGTCATTCACCTCGTCCACGGGGCCCAACAGCGATGGCACAACCTTCTCCGTGCGCGTGCAGCAGACTGCGGATCAAACATTTGACATCGAGGTCGGCTCTCGCGTCTTCTCCCAGGTGACTAGCACCCTGGACCCTGCCACGCGCGTGGTCACCTCATTCTTCGGGCACACGCGGCTCGACACGACCGTCGTCCAGGACGCGGAAACAGACACGATCATTGCGTTCCAGCGGGGCAAGCAGTACCGATTGGGTGTGCCGCGCGCCAAGTGGATGGAGAAGGCGCTGGGCATGAAAGATGTCGCAAATAGCGTGCTGGCGCCGATGCCGTGCAAGGTGCTCCGGGTGGAAGTGCAAGCGGGTGATGTGGTGGAGAAGGACCAGCCATTGGTGGTCATTGAGAGTATGAAGATGGAGACGGTGATTCGTAGCCCACAACGGGGGACGATTGCGCGCGTCGTTCATCAACAAGGTGTAAGTCACAAAACCTTTCCCCTTTTCTTTGTTTTTGTCTTTATTATTTCCGTTCTCCGCTCGCATCTGGACTTCGGTCTGGCCTTTGGATTTTGGTGAATTTTGGTCTCGACCGGAGATGGCCATTGCGCAGTTGGGGACAGCTCATGGGCGTGGGTTGCGTGATCCTACTGTGATCTGTTCCTTGACACGAACTGTGGGGTCATTCGGGGTTGAAACTACGAGCTCGAATACTTAACTGCGGTCGACTCGGGAGACAAGACAATCTTCCTTGCGAAGAAAACAAGATTTTTGTTCAATTGATTCTGGATACCTGAAACTAACATACGTTGCAGGATCAATGCAAGAGCGGAACACCTCTGGTTGAATTCGCCGAAGAGCTCGAGTCAGCATAAAGGACAAAGAATGTGGATATAATATGGAGTTTCTGGGGGCATTGTATTTGCAATCATCAAGTATAGTTTGATTATTACGAATGTTATTTTAGATCGAAGAAATGTCTGAAATGCAGCTGTCTGTTTGTCTGATTTAAAGCTCGCGGTAGAGAAGCCATCTGGGCAGAGCACCGCCTAGTTACCCCCAAACCGAAGTACTGTAGGGCCGTAGCCTGTTCAACTTATACTGATGCTGATTGCACGTAGGCTGCCTGCTGCTTCATTTGAAAAAAGTCAATTCAGCTATTGCAGGAGCTCAGCTCTACCCAGTTATTCAGCATCACTAACCTGAAGTACCAACAGGCGAGCATGGCCTAAATCGTCATTTTGAAACTTTGGAGACTTGCCACCTCCGCCTTGGCCTTTCTGCTGCATGCTCCGGTGCGGGGAACTGGTACCTGTACATCAAAGGGGCTTTCATCCGGTAGACGGGGGAGGTACTGTACCCTGGAGACGACAACGTGGCGAAAAAGTGCGCTGGACAACACTGCTGCATCAAATGATAAACACACCGGAGAACACTGATAGCTAGGGTGGCGGCGAATGCGCCCTTTAGCGGGGTTGAGATTGGTGATCAAACAGAGTAGAGGAAGCAATTTCAACTGCGGGCGCTGCAGTGGTTGAAATCCGGAGGGGAGTGTGGGGGTAACAGTATACTCTAGGTATCTTCACGTTGCTGATGACCTAGAGCCATCATGGCCTTTGTGCCTTGGAGGACAAAATACAGTAAGAATTCTCCAAGTCACCATGATCGTGTATCTTTCATCATTTAACCGAGTCAAGTGTACCTTTGTGCAAGCCCTTGATTGATCGGCCGGGCCCCGGGCGTTTGGGGCTGTAAGAACTGCGTCCACCTGACATCACTGCTTTGGGAATGGGTCTCTGGCTAGTGGCTATTGACTGCGATAGCTTTCTTTTCTCTCCAGGGCAAGGATAGGTCTTCGAAGGTTAGACAGGTATTACTATTACTACTCCGTACCATAGTACGGAGTAGCCAACATCTCAAATTCCACCAACTCAATTGCTCATCCACTGGCTGACCCCACGTCCATCAACCATTGGAAACAAACCTTTAAAAAATTGGAGCTATCATGTCGGGAATGACGACAATGAGCATTAGCTAATTTAACATTTGGCAATTCTCTTTGGTATGACTATCATTCGCTGCGATGCCGCCTGTGATTGTTTCACCGCAAGAGTTGCATTCCCCAGCTCCTCCTGGCGCCACTTCCAGAAGCTCGAGCTTCCATCCGTGTTGGGTTGGGGGCTGCTGACTGGGAACTCAACTGGAAGGAAGAAGGTTCAAAATATTGTTTCTTTTTTTTTCTTTTAAACTCGGAGATCGTCTCTTGGACAGCTGGATATTTGAATGTCTTGCCCCCTCTTCTTGATTCACCCTGGTCTCCTGTAGTATCCCCTCACCGTCAACTTCCAACCCATCCCTCCTCTGGCGCACACATACTTCCTCCTTGAGAGCTGACGAAGACCGGGTTCTCCTTCAACACACATCTTTAATTAGTTCAATACACTCTATCTTCGATCCAATTTCTTGTTCTCCTGCATCTCCAGCTTCAATCATTCGAAGCTAACCACAATCATGCTCAACCGTACGGTCGCTCGCTCGGCCATCAAGGCACTCGGTACAACATCCCGCCCAGCAACACACTCATCGTTCATCCGCCTTCTCTCCTCAACAACACCCCGCGCCAACGACAAAAATGACCCCAAGAACGATCCCATTCTATCCGCCACCAATAAGGCCCCTGCGGGTGCCTCTGGCGACCACGAGGGCCAATTCGCCCGTACCGATGAAAGCGTGCAGATCGAGTACCCGCCCGACAGCGAGATGCCCGCCCAGCCCGTGGTCCAGGGCCGCGGCGGCATGCATTTCAAGCGCACGCTGGCCCAGTTCTCGCTGGAGACTAAGGTCAGTTTGGTGACAGGTGGTGCGCGTGGTTTGGGTCTTGTGATGGGGCAGGGCTTGGTCGCCTCGGGCTCGGATTTGGCGATTGTCGATCTGAACAGTACGTTTCCCAGCTTTCCCCAGCTAGAGCTCTCGCTCCCGCTCCGATAATGCATAAATTCCTGGCTCGGTGCTGATTGTTGCGCAGAGGCCGAGGCCGAAGAGCAGGCTGCGAAGCTTGTTGAGCAGTTCCGCAAAGAGAACCCAGGTCTAGAGCAGTAAGTGAACCGTTGAACACTTTGATCTATTCCTCTTGGTTACCTCCCGCTTCATCGGGCAACAGTCATCGCAATTCGATGAACCTCCGGATCGCTAACCCTGCTCACCCACAGAATGCCCAATGTAACAGCACACTACGCCGACGTCGCAGACCCCGACTCTGTCAACGAAGCCCTCACCGAAATTCTAGCCAAACACAACCGCATCGACAACCTCGTCACATCAGCCGGCTTCACCGAAAACTTCGACGCAATCAGTTACCCATTTGACCGCATGAAGAAGCTCTGGGGCGTCAACGTCGACGGGACATACCTCTTCGCCACGGGCGTTGCCAAGCACCTGATGGAGCGCAACGCTCCCGGCAGCATTGTCATGATCGGATCCATGTCCGGCTCGATCGTCAACGTGCCACAGCCTCAAGCACCGTATAATGCCGCCAAAGCTGCTGTGCGGCATCTGGCGGCGTCGCTGGCTGTTGAATGGGCTGGCCACGGTATTCGGGTTAATTGCATTAGCCCAGGTTACATGTTGACTGCGCTGTGAGTTTTGTCTCTGACTGCTCGGACATTGGAATTATTGCAGGGTGATTTTGCTGATACCTTCTTCGTTACCAACTATAGCACCCGTAAGATCCTCGATGAGAATCCCCAGCTCCGTGATAAGTGGACCTCCCTCATCCCCGTTGGAAAGATGGGGACGCCCGAGGACCTGATGGGCGCTGTGACGTTCCTGCTTAGCGATGCCTCCAAGTACATCACGGGCGCGGATCTCCGTGTTGATGGTGGATACACCCTGACCTAGTGGTGGCATGTGGTGTTCTGAATTTGGAAAAATTTTGCAAGCGTAGTTTTCAATCGTTATCTTAAATTGCATGATACACGGATTTGTTTCTTATACATCGCGGACGCAATGTGAAGCGGTGTTGCTTATAGCCCTCCAATCTCTTTTTGCTCTTGTATGCCAAACCAAGGGTTCTTAGTTTACTTCAAAGAGACAATCGATAAGCCCCCGCTTTGTTTTGATCCTGAAGCTTATCAAACATTCACTGACATCATCATCCTTGTAGGTGGGAGAAGTCAGTCCGCGGGTGTAATTGGCTGGCGTTTCGGGGAATGTGGGGAATCTTGAACGGCCAGCCAATCTACATTTTGTCTGGACAGAGAAAGTGAGGACAGGATACTAAAACAACAATTGTTGTTTATACTCCACCTACTGAGGCCGAGTCTGTCATACCTTTGACCCTGTGGGACACAATCACAGTCATTTGCACTGATATCCATGATTTTAGACTCTACAAAGCGGGGCCAAGCATGATATGCTTCAAGAATCTAGATCCCGTGGAATTCAATTCGATATTCCAACCGCCGTTGATCTACTGGGGCTACATGTAGAGTCAAACCTGAGACGGGCACTCTTCATTGCGGACGAGCCTTCTCAGCCACTCCATGCCGACTTCCAACTCAGTGTGCTTGAAAAAGACCGGTGTCGTATGGTACAGGTCGTGTCACCACACCAATAGACTTCTCACTGGACTTTGACATTGACGGAATCCCCGATCGTGCGCTGGGAACTGCGATGGGGTGTTAGGCGATCATTAGTTTAAGGGCACCCATTTGGGTGCCCCAAATTCGGCTAGTTCCGCAGCTTTGATGGCAGACGATCACTAGTTCGAAATCCATTAACCGGAGTATGGCCTCCCATTGGGTGCCTCCATTTTGGCTAGAGCTGCAGGGTTGTGGCGGATGATCACTGATTAGGTACTCTCTACGGAGTAACTGGATTAAGGACACCCATTGGGTGCCTCGAATTTGGTTAGCGGATAGTTTGGGTGACGGGATGACGACAAGCAAGCATCGAAGGAGGGCCAGCCAAGGCCAGTGCAGTCCAAGTTCGATCCGTTCGATGTGTGAGAGACAACTTCGAGAGTTAGCCAGCATGATTCGAGAACCTCCTCATATATTATTTGCTTAGAGGGGAATGCGTAGATCGTCGTACCTTATGTATCAAGTGGGCTTAAATGAATTGACCTTGTAGTACAGGAACACAGCGAGAATATACCGCGTTATCCTGAGGAAATACAGATAGTTGTAAGAGAAGTGGTTGAAAATGGGCATCGGACAGCGGATGAAGCCTGAGACTTTGAAATTCCAGAACGCAGAAATGGCAGCGGGGAATGGCTTCGGAACCGCCAGAGGCATAGCTCGGATACTGTCGAAGATGACTGTCCGCTATCTCCTTAGGTGGAACAGTCGATGGAAAGAAGTTCCTCAGCCCTGAAACGTTCCAGTGAGCACTCACCAACCAGGTCAGAGGCAAGGACCTGTTTTTAGGTACAGACTTCAGACTTGGTCTGAGATTCGCGATTCGTGTGGAGAGCGAGGATCCGTGAAGGTAGTTGTTAGTGGGTGGTCCATCGCGATTATGGACCCGATCAACAGAATGACAATCTGTTATGTCCCGTTGCGCATGCAGAACTCTGGCCCTAGGGGCGATCCTCGAACAAAGTCCTATATCAAAGCTATTTACGAGAGCCTGGAAAAATAAGCTCATCTTGTCGTCTACCATGGGGACGATGGTACGTGGCCCGAAGGTGAGGATCTGGCCGTCATATTCCAAAGCCTCTCATACTCTGATTGACCGACCTTCTGTTGACCTATTTCATTTCAGCTTGATCTTTTGTGAGTCTGCCATATATGCCTGGTAAGGTAATCAATCTACCAGTCAAGCCGACTTCTAATGCCGGAAGCATCTAGAAGGGCCAGCTACATGGTTCATGCTACTTTGTGTCGGGTTTCTTCTTCGATCTCTGCCGAAACGGGAGTTGCTGAGTCGTCGATATCGCCGCCATCTTGTTGAGATCCTCCCTCTGTCAGTTCGTCCTCGAGGCGCTGGTTTTAGCGGGACGCGTGGAGTCACGCAGTCAACTATCTTCAAAAGTATGTCTCTTGACTCACGATACATCGCCGCAAACGGACGGGAGATTCAGCGACAAAACTAGGCGAGCATAGTATAGAGTGATGCGAAGGTACCCGCTTCGTACCTCATTGCCTGGACTCACCTAGAAATTTACGAAGATAGTTATCATTGCCAGCTCTCTATGTACTTCTGAACTAGCTTCTTGAAGACTTCCTGCGATGGTGGCTAGTCTAACGAACTCATCATGAACACAAGTCCGCTCAATCCATTCCCTGAGCTGTCTTCTTCCCACGATACCTCGAGCTTTTCAGGGTCAAAAAGCTGGCTCTGATAATCATGGTCCCAGCCGCAGAACGTCAAAGTCAACATAGCGTGCCTAAGATTCGGTTAGACGACGACCACCCGTGACCAATTCGGCTCGAGCCGACCTATAAGCTTAAATGGATTAGAGTTCTTGTGAGCTTCCGGGCCACTATCCCGCATCACCACCAGTCCTATTTCAGAGTCATCCTCATCAGTAAACGTTGAATTGCATGAAGCGAATATATGCGCACCACATAGCCGTTGACCTTTGTTTAATCTCATGCTTGGGCATGTTTCCATTCATCCACTTTAGGGCAGTCATCGTTTTGGCAAAGTTTCTCGCACTGTGCCTCAGAGCATCTGGAATCTGGCAATCCTACCAGGCCGATTTGTTCTAATCGAGCTTGGTCTGTGATTCTCATGGACGTATGCACTCCCCTCCACGAATCCATATTCAGTTACATTTCTATGTACCTCATGGATGCGTATACCGAGCTATCCATTGCAAGCTAGTATCCCACAATTTCAGACAATATAGTATCCCTCCGCCTAGTAGATGCTGCGATTGCCTGATCATGTCGGCGGCGACGTTGCGCTCCATAGATTTGGCGGCGATGCAAACGCCTTGCACTGATCATTCTGGCTGGAGACTCGAGACATGACTTTCTTTCCTCCCTTCCATCCTCCCATCCCATTCCGCCATCTGACGAAAAGGTGCCTCTCCCGAGCATGCTATCCACCTCCATCTTGCATATACCTCATCCACCTGCAGCCATGGATGATCTTTTCATCGATGCCATGGAGCTACAGGAGCTCTCTACACGCTGCATTGAGAACCAGATGGAGTTCTTTAAGAAGGCCAATTATCCGATGTATCAGGGTCTCTGGAAAAGTGAGATTTGCACTGTTCCTGCATGATCCTACAGCTTACTGATGCCGCTTGGTAGTTCATCGCGAATTCCGGCGCGCCAGCAATGGTGAGGACGACAAGCGGCTTGAGAACCTCTGCTGGAGATTCTGGGGCAGCGAGAGGCTGCAGAACAACAATCGTCATGCGAAGTTTCAGTTTGATGACCTGGTGAACCGCATCGGCTCGCTCTCGGATCCAAATGAAAATCCTCCGCGGACCGGATACCAGGTTGTAAGTGACGGTTATATTCATTTCTAGTCATTGTCAACCTCGCATGTTGCCCCCATTTGCCTTTGACATGTTATCTTCCTGTGTCATGCGGTGTATTCACATCCACAGTGCATCCTTTCATTCAACGGAAAGTCGTACTAATATATCATTCAAACAGGACATCAGATGGCGCACTCCCCGTCCCACTCCCCGGCCGCACCGCCCTCTAAGTGTTGTCATGCCCGAATACCAACTAACTAGACCCATCGCCATCAAGCCGCGGCCCAAGCTGAAGGACAAGCCATGCGCAGTAATTGGCGGGACCGTTCCGGCAATAGACGACGAAGTGGGCTACTACTTCCCTTCCCGCCTGCACATTTGCGAAGACTGGGAGTTTGAGAGCATTAAGACTCCCCCATCAAGCTCCAGCTCCAGCTCCAGCACCGAGTGGATCGACACTCCTCTGTGCTCCGAAGAGAATGAGCGGAGCTCCGACGCAGAGTTCCACTGGTTTGATCCGGACCTATTCGAACTAGACGGGCCAGCCGAGCAAGCCAGTGAGCCTGTCGCTGAGGGAACATCCGTCCCGGGCCTCCGCGTCCGAAGAAGAGTGCGTCGCATGCTGCGCGAGCTCTACATTGCTTTCTGATTGATCTTTTCGAGCCACCAGCGCTCGCGGCGACCTCGTGGTAACTGAGATGTCGAAAGAGAAGCCCTTTTCGCACAGAATGCCCGTTCTTGTATATTATATCAGCCACTTCCCTGGTTTGCGCTTACAAACTCGTTGTACTTAGGTTGCTGTCCTAGGGCGGTTCATTTAGTGTCCTTTGCTGGACACACTATGAATACAATGAGATTGCGAAAGCGGTTACGCGAGATGCGAGTAGTAGCGTAGGTTTTTGTATGATTGTCGCTGACGTGGATCTAAGAAGACTAATATCCAAGTTAAGAAAATGGATGAGCGAGCAGAAACTCCTAGCACCAGAACTCCTTTAACCCAACTATCAAACATAAGAATGTCAGAAAAATCCTCGTTTCCGCACTCCCTCCATTCAGTGCAGAGCTTGATTTTGCGCCCATGCAGTACAGCCGGCCTGCAGCATTGAGGCCTGTTCAAATCTGCTCGGCCTTCTCAGCATCCGTCATCTCCGCACCTCCCTCTGCCCGCCGGCTCTTCAACCAGCGCAGCAACACCCACGAAGCAGTAAGAACCCACATAAGCAGGTTGACTAGATCAATCCAGACAGCATGACGCATACGATTAATCTTTGAAGCATCACCCAGTCCCGAGTCAGTGCTAGAACTGCTAGTGGTATCAGTATCCCGCTTGCCAGAGGTTGATTCAGCCGGATAAACGCCAATATACATCTTCCCAAAGATACCAAACAGCGTCAACCACAGAACACAAAGAATAAGCTCCCACACAAACTGAGGTAATCGCAGCTTCGCATTTGGGTGGTAGTCAACCCGGCGCGTCAAGAAAGGCAGTATGATATGCATAGCTGCGGTGCTAGTTGCCAAAAACGCCACGATCAGGGCAAACACCCATTTCGCGTGCCATGTGTGGGCCCCCTCATGATCGTGCCGGACATCCTTGCCATACAGGCCGACGACGGTCAGTCCAAAGACGAATTGCAGGAATCGCACGCCCGAGATGAACATGCCCATGACCTTGGTGCCCTTGCTGACTGGATCGGCGGCGTTGGACTGGTAGTGGATGTCGGCGCCGGGGCCGACGTTGGGAGGGTAGTTGGACATTTGGATGGGTGGTTCGGGGCCGTAGTTGGGGGCGTAGCCGGGTTGTTGGAATTGCTCGGTTTGCTTGGCTTGTTTTTTCGCGGCGTGGTGCTTTTTGGCTTTAGAGACGCCGAATTTGAGGAGGGGGACGACGAGGAAGGACATTTGGTGGCGATGGCTTGGTTGGATTGGGAAAATTGATTGAAAGGAGAAACTGAAATGCAAAATGTATGGTCGTATCTTAATGAAAGACTCGAGCGTATTTGTTCAAAAATTGGTGGACTTGCGCACAGCGCGGATATGTATCGTCAAGATTGAGGCGTGTGTGGAATGAGATGGTATACAAGAGTCAAGATACCCGGGTTTTGGCAGAATAAGCAGACTCTAGGTAATGCAGTGCCAGCCTGGAAGTCGGAAGATATAGAAAGATTGAAGAAGTAGAAACGAGTTTTGGGCAAGAAGATAGGCAGCGGTCATCAACCAGGATAGACCAAACGACCCACTCAAAGAAAGAAGGCTATCTGCAGAGATCAAAGAAAGATCAAACAGATGAAAATGGATGGTGACTCGAGTCCTGAATGAAAGGGATGCAAAAGCAGTAATGAAAAGAAAGAAAGAAAGAAAGTTGTTGCTGTGCTTGTTTCATCCTCCATCTGAGAGTCCTTCTTCACCACTTTATACACAGTGCCCCGGCCAAGACCATGCAGCCGAGAAGTTCCAATTCCATTATTCAAAGAACAGTGATTCTATTCCAGTCTATGTTTGAAACCAAGCTCCCCGCCCTGGCGCCTTTTGGCATGCGGTGGGAGTAAGCTCGCTCCACCACGTCGGCTACCCGTCCTGTCTGCTCCACAGAATGACTACCTGTCAAAGAAAGATGAAACAGAGCTACTATAGGGCTAGACAGAAATAAACCTCATTCAGTCTGTTTTGAGTTGGTCTGACGAACCTGACATAGCAGCTACACAGGATAACGATTGGAGAGGCCGCGATGGATCGGCGCTAGGGTTCAGTTCGCGCGCGCCAACCGGAGAAGATTTGGAGTTTCAGCGCTGGACTATTGCTTCCTCAATGGAGAACCAATTAGAAGAGTAGAGCTAAATATACCTTTTGAACGACTACATGATTGGATATTGTGTTTTTCTCAATGGTGATTGGAGTCCTGAAGCGCAGCGCTAACTTTGAATAGCGGGGAACTGGGAAACAAAGAATCACTTGCGACGAACAATCGTAACAGTCGCCTCTCACAGCTTCTCTAGACACAAACACCTACAACTCGACAACCTAGTTCCGACCCAAGGCTCAAGTGCCATTTCCGATATGCACAATATCTAACACGGCGATTTCTGTCATTACAACTACCTACAGAGAATCAAACCCTGCCCAATGAAATATCGCTCGTCAATCCGAAAATGCTTGCTGGAGGGGGGAATTTCCAAGATGCAAATACTCGCAAACCGTTCGATCCACTCCGTCCAATGGAGTTATAAATCCTCTGGCCCACGCAAACAGAACAATTCTCAAGCAAAATGCACCGATACTTCAACAGAAACCAACATGCAGAAGCCCGGCATTGACCCAGTAAGAACCTCCTAGAGTTCGTACAGTGTCATACTGTCCCTAAGGTCAAGCAGGTCGACTAGCCCCAGCGTCTGCAGCGCCCTTGGCTCCACCAGATCCAAACGCATTAGGCGGATTGTTCACCGGCGGCAGAGGAGGTTTGAGATCTGTTGGGGACGCGGGGTCGGGGCCAGGCATGGACCCCTGGTCGTCATCGTATTCATGGCCTATGTACTCGTCGTCTGGGTGGCCAGACCCAGCGGCGGAAGAGTGGTCGACCGAGGCGCGATCGTAGCCCTGCTGATAGCCCTGGTGGGAAGAGGCATGCTTCGCGTTCTTGGTCGCCTTCTTAGACTTGCGGCCCTTCATCTTGGCCTTTTCAAGCAGCCGCTTCTTCTCAGCCAGCCGCTTGCGCTCCTTCCGGTCCTTGATCTCATACTGCCGGATAAGTGCCTCCGGTGGATGCCCGAAGATACTTTCATACTCGCAAAACTCGCAAATCCAAATATCCTCCAGACTGGGTGGGTGGTGGATGTTGGTATATTGCTGTTGGATCTTGCGCTGTCGCGCGGCCAGCGCGTAAACGCTTCCGGGCGAGCGCTTCTTCTTGCGGCCCACGGATGCTTGGTCTCCTTGTGGAGGCGACGGTTGCGTTCCGGGTGGAACCTGATGATTGATTGGAGGGGCCATGTTGGGGCTCGTCTGAGTTCCTTGAGTGGAAAACTCTCGGGGGTTATGGGTAGTGGGAGCTAGAGGAGAAGTCGGGGACCGGTACGGCCCGGAGTATGAGTTTCGCTGCATGGCCATTCCTTTGGAGGAGTCTGACTCGCAGGTGAAGGTAAACTGAGTCTTGGTAGGGGTTGTGTTTTCTTGATCCAGCAAGCTGACATTGCTAGAACCACGTGGGGGAGACGAAAAAGTAGCTGCATTGGCGATTGCAGTCGAGATTATACCTTGATCAGAGGGTTCACCTGGTCGTTCATCAGTACACAGTGCAAGTCTCAGTACAACGAGAAAGCCGAAGCCTCATCTGCAGGAAACACATACCGGATGGCCCAGGGGAGGACACCAAGCCATCCCGCCGGCTAGGCGTCCGAGTGCTGTTCATCCACGCATTCTGCGCGTTCGCAGACAACGGGCCTCGCCCGGTGTTGCTGCGTGTCGTGCTGCGTCCTAACCGACCCCGACCAGAGCCGGAGATCCCACTGCTCAAGGGTGACGCCGGATTGCCATTTCCGTAATAGGTACTGGTTGACATACCATCATTGGCCGGGGGTGGTGACGGAACCGAGTTCGCCAGGCCCATGCTAGCAAATTCCGGGGACAGAGCCGAGTGGTGACCACCCATATTCCCCGGGGTAGGGATCTTCCGCTTTTTCTTGTTGTTTGTGTTCTCAAACGCATCGTATCCATCGGGGCCTGAAGATTTCTGCGAGCCTTCCTGGCCTTGACTATCATGTTGACTTTGAGTTTGACTCTGGCTTGAAGCTTGACCTGAGAAGCCCGGCCGCTGAGGACTGGAGCCCGGGGACATGGACCCTCGAAATCCAGCACTCCGCCGCACCACCATAGGCCCGTCTTCGTCCCCGCTTTCCAGCTCCACGGCTGTCTCGAAGCTGTGCGAGTCGGCCTCCGGGGTTAGTTCGTGTCTTTCTGCTTTTTGCCGAGCGTAGGCTTTCCCATTGGGAGCCACTTCTTCGGTGTCTCCGACGCCGTAGAAAATTTGCGAAGCTGGCGGTGTTGGTGGATAGTGGATGGTATCAGCTGCATCGGTTGACAGTCGGGAGCGCAGGGTACGTCGGGGCAGAGGCCGGATCAAACGATCGGGATAGACGGGGGAAGGTGTGTCAGGGGCCGAGTTGAACGTCCCGTCTACACAAAGTGCACGCCACGTCAGTAACCGAGTAACCAGCAGACTACCTCGTTGACGAGTACAAGATGTTAAAGAAGGATTATTAAATGAAGATGCTATATATGAAGCTGTTATGTCAATAAAAAGAGCTGGAGCAGATATAA
>JAXQJV010000087.1:0-34147 GCA_037042255.1 Penicillium sp. PG106-07D | reverse complement strand
AACCCTGCATGACGCAGGAGATCCGCTGCACCTCAACCTGCCAACCCGACTATGACACATGCATCTTCAGTTGGACAGCCATGGACAGAGCAAACTGCTGCAGTTAAGCCGGCGATCCATGATGGACATGACATGTATATATTTCTCGTAGTTAGCATTGGCAATGTTGTAGGGAACCAAAAAGCAATTTTCATAATCTGCAATGCATATGCATAAAGCATACTACCTCGTACCAAGGCAAACCAGGGTCAAACGTTCCAGCTGCATACAGGCTGGAGTCTGGACTCGACCCGACAGGGGGTTCGAATGCAGACTTGCAAGTATACACTCGTAGCGTACCCGGCAGCCCGTTCGAGCGAAAAGTCTCTTTTTGCAGAAAAGCCACTCTCATCATAGTCATATTCCCACAGGGTTTGTACGAAGCGATCACCGCTTAATTCTTGACTTCATCGGGCCTCAAGCATGAAGGAGGTACCATGTTAACGTACTGCAGTAGGAGTAAAAGTACCTTGTGAACTTTGACCTCGGGAACCCGACCCGTGATTGTACATGCAAACCGTGGCAAAATCAACCATTCGTGCGAGAAGAGTTGATACACCGAGATAGTGCCCTTTATTCGCACGAGACGAATCCTTCTCACCCGTCCTGTTTCATCCTCCCTGTGCTGTTCAAACTATCTCATGTTGCTGGAGTACCTGAGGTCCCGATCTGCACCAGAACCCCTCTCCAACCGTCCTGCTGCCGCTGCACATGCAGCAGTATTCGCGGGACCACATCCTGCGGAGCTAATTCGGAGAGTGTGCATCGCACACCCGCGCAGTGGATAGAAGTGCATCCATAGTCAGCGTACTACTACTAGTACTATCATCTTTGTAGAGATTGTAACTTTAACACTAGGGCAAGCCCCAAGCCCCATCATGCTATCTTGGAAGTTGGGAGACACGATTAGGCATGGGCCTAGAGGCTAGTGCGACAGCCGCCCAGCGGGCCCCCCTCTGACGGACCACTCGCAACGCTGCTAATTGCCGCTGACCCAGCCCTTAGGCCGGGCCCCAAACTAACCAGCCAGAGTCTGACAGTCTAACCCAGACTGCTATACTCCGGGCTGTTGCCACTTTGGGCCGTGGGGTGATCCGGATGCTGTCTTTCCCTTTGTGTGCGGGCGTTTGGAAGCGGCCTTTTGAGCCCGGGCTCTACCGAGTATCGTTTTTGTTGTTGGATTAGGATGGCTTTTGTCGTCCTCGTGACCCTATCGATTTGAAGCACGGAATAATATCGGGATCGTGGTTTGGATGGGTGAATCTTCGGTGTGCGATTCCGGGGTTTGTGCTGAGAGACCTGGAGGAGTCTCCTGATGAGGATGTATGTTGTGATAGATGTGATGGATTTGCTTCGCAATCCGGTTTCCGTGACGGGGGTTTGGGACTGTTGATGGGGATGGATTGTTGAGTCGAGTATCGCTAGATGAGTCTACACGTCTATTATTTTACGTCACAACCACTATGCTTGTTCATGTCATTCGCAAATACCAATATCTCTATTGGCAAGCCCTCATAAATTTCAATCACCCATCTAACTGAGTACCCAGATCTGATCTACGATCATCTCAAACTCCCACCCCTAACCGTTCCAAAGTTCAAACACCCGGCCCCAGCCCCGAGCCCAGTGGAGCCCTACGACCGAGAAGATTCAAACTAGCGGCTAGTAGCCACTGTTAGCCTGCCCCTCCCCTGCAAGCTGACCGTTACAACTTGCTAAGTCCTTAGATTCCGCTTTCTGCGAGCCACCACATCATCGTGGCGCCCCCTTTACCGAGCGGCTCCATCCTCCTGCCCGTTTTTCCGAAGGAAGCGTCAGTCCACGCGGCAAGCTGTCGGTCCGGGTGGGGATCTGTCATACGGGGCCCTGTGCTGATGGGGACTAAAGAATGTGGAATATGTCGGGGTGTAAGCTGGCGTCCACGGATCGAGACAAGATCGCACTGCCGATATTTGGCAGTCTTCCCCGGATTCTGGCTTCCGTAGCGGGATCTGCGTCGGCAGGTATGGGGGGTGCATGAGCATCTTGGCTGGGACGGTGCATGACTGAAGGAAGGGTGGTTATGGGGGGATAATATTATTGCCGGCGTGATGTCAGGGAGGGATGGTGTGTCTGATTGTTGTTCTGTGGGCTTTGTTGTTTGAGGGCTTGAGATTGGTGTTGTTGGAGGCTGACTGCAAGATAAATCTCGCTTGGGGTGAAGCGTCGAGAATTGTCTTCACATTCTCAACACTGAAGTCTTTGTTGCTTGAGGTCTAACATATGGTACTAGCGAGGCCTGCACGCGGCGGTGGTTGTTGGCCAGGAACGGTGCGGTAAGTATAACATCCCTGATTTGACCGACGAGGATACGAGTTTGATGATGACCTGTTGGCACAGTTTGAGATTCAAAGACATTTCTGTCCTCAGATAACGACAAACCATGTCTTCCTCGCGAACTTGAGGTCCCGTCAAGCCCATACCACCGCCCAGAGCCGGGATGCCCCGTTGTTGCGGATCCTGACGGCATAGTAGACCGTCAAAGCACAGGGGAAAAGTCCCATAAGCAATATCATTCCCACAGAAGGACACGACAGGGATATGCACTCGAGCAACGCATAGCGATATCCATCCCTGCTTGCCAAATATGAAGCCTTACAAACTCACTATCCAGCCAAGCCCCACCCCGCATTGTGGCTAGCAGGCATAACATTGCACAGAGACCCATGGAGACTCTGAACAACCACTTTCTTGGGATTGAGTATTGTGTGCAGAGCTTGTATAGTTAGACTAACTCGCCGTCTTCCCCTCCTCCCACGTAAACAAATCCCCCGCATGCGGATCCCGCCCATTGCTCCTCGACAATACGAGAAACCGCCCTGTATCCGGAGTATATCCACGTAATGCGCCCAGCTCGCTGTCGTGACGCCATTGGTATCCGTGCAAAGACCGCGCGTCGTCGAGTCTAGCTGGTACTTGACCAGCTGGATGGGGATGGGGTTGTTGTTAGCGTCGAGTTCGGCGTCGCGGACGAATTCGCCGACTAGTAGGGTGTCGGGCGCGTCACTGCGGTCGGGGGATTTAGAGCCGGGGGTCCATTTGTATGAGCTGGAGCTTGTTAGCCGGTCAAGATCGTGATGGCTCCCGGTTAGGGACAGAAGCTTGTACCCACCGAACTTGCGGAAGAACATATCTGTACCCCGCAGCCGAATACCCCTTCCCATCCTTGATCTTCCCAACATCCCCACCATCCTCCACCTCCACTGCTAGCGGAAAAGTTGAACCCTTGGTATGGGGCTGAAACCTGGGGTCGGGGGTCCAAACCTATCTTAGTGTAGCTGTCCCTCAGACTAGCCTAAAGAAGTGTCATGTCGTATGATAAGTTCATAAGTCATATAGATTCGATCTAATACATAGAGAAGAGAGGTATCACAAAAACGCCAAGTCTAGCCAAAGGAAGATGCAAGAGGCAGTCACTGTATACCGCAAATATTGTATACTGCAGCCTCGTCTAGTGAACACCACCAGTACCAAACAGTTCCATCTTGATGCGGTCAGCGCTCACACCCTTCTCGGTCAGGGCAGCATGCATGTCGGTCATGAACTTGTCCGGACCGCAGATGTAGTATTCCGTGGTCGGGACATCAATAAACAAATCCTTGATGGCGTCCAGCTTGCCCAGATCCACGCGGCCGACGTGGTCAAAGTCGACGCCCTGCTTCTCGGTCTCGGCAGGGTCGCTGGTGAAGAAGGTAGCCTGGAGGTTGGCGTGGCCTTTCCTCAGAGCGACGATGTGGTCCTTGAATGCGCGGGCGGCAGAGGTGCGAGCACCGTGGATGAAGTGCAGCTTGCGCGCTGACGAGTCCGGGTTGAAGGTCAGCGTGTTGAGAATGGAGGCCATTGGGGTCAGGCCCACGCCGGCGGAGAGGAGGACGACAGGAGTGGCTGGGTCGACGGCGGTGGCGGACAGGAAGAAGTCACCGCAGGGGTGGGAGACCTTGATGATGTCACCCTTGTTGTGCTGGTCGTGCAAGAGATTGGACACGTAGCCGGGGTGTCGCACGGCCGCGGACTCGGTGGCGGGCAGGCCCTTCTCCTTCTTGACGCTGATGCGGTAGTACTCCTGCGAGTGGCGATCGCTGAGCGAGTACTGGCGAGGCTGCAGGCACTGTAGCTCCGGGACGTTGATCAGGACGGAGATGTACTGGCCGGGCTGGAAGGCTGGCAGAGGCTGGCCATCGACCGGGGCGAGGTAGAATGAGGTGATTTCCTCGGACTCCTGCACCTTGTCGGTGATCTTGAACTCGCGCCAGTCGGTCCAGCCCTTGGCTTGCTGGTAGATCTGCTTCTCGCGGCCGATCATGATATCGGCGAGCTGCCAGTAGGCGACACCCCAGGCTTCCTTGATCTCGGGGGTGAGCGCGTCGCCGAGGACCTCGCCCATGGCCTCGATAAGGTGCTTGCCGACGATCTGGTACTGGTCAGGCTGGATGTAGAGAGACGCGTGCTTGTGGCAGATCAGCTCCACGGCGGAACCCAGAGCGCCCAGGTTGTCGATGTTGGCGGCATAGGCGAAGAGGGCGCCGGCCAGGGACCGTTGCTGGTGGCCATTGCGCTGGTTGGGGACGTTGAAGACGTTGTTCAGCTCGGGATGGGCAGTGAGCATGTTATTGTAGAACACTTTTGTGATGGTGGTGCCATGCTCAACCAGGACCGGCACGGTAGCCTTGATGAGCTCAATTTGGCTGGGTGACAATCCTCCGACGGAGCCCATGATGTAGTTGTGGTTGTTATGATAGACGGAGTAAAAGCGAGGAGTGGCGATCTGTATCGAGCCAGATGCTGGAGTATCTCCACCGTAGTATGAAGTAATGTGCTTGTTAGAAGAATTTCTCTGGACCCGGGACCAGAAGCCACCTATTTATCTCTGCCCCATACTCGAGTTTTTTTCCCCGAGGGGTGCAATGCGAGTAAATTCCAGTGTAAGCGAAAGCCATCGACTCATCGGTGTGCCCGCCAGATGTGTGGAACTGGCGAGAAGCCTGTTCCTGTCCAGGCACAGGTCCGGTGTTTAGTATGGCTCGGTGTGGTGGAAGACGATTTGACCCGAGAAAAATAAGCATCTCCGCGGAGGGGGCTTGGTAGTGGCTCTTCAGAGCCAGCAGAAACTCGAAACTCGGGCAGGGACGAGAGGCTCACCAAGTCAACGTGGTTCGATGGCAGTTTCGCCCGGCGGGACTTTTCTCGGCGTACGGAGCTCCAGTTATTTATTTTTTTTGCCACATTTGATGCGAATGGCATTTCGGGTTATACCCAACCACAATTAATTTGGAATTACAGCAGAGATGCCAGTGACCGGAAGAATACTCTTTTGCGAGAAGCTTGATGGTGGTGCCGATGACAATTGTCGCTCATAGATGATCATGCATGATGTGGAAGCACAAATACGATTTGTTGAAATTGTTGTACATCTTAATCCCTGTCGGCTATCTGCCGTAGCACTCACTACCACTGTCAATGCGCACTCATTAGTCCTAGTTGGGCATGACCCAATCGGTTCTGGACGATAAACACTTGATGCTATACGTACCAGATAGCTTATCTGCATAACTCTGTTCAATTGCCATACTCTGTGTCATCTATGATGCTACAGAACCCATAGAATCGATTCCCGTCATCCTTAAGCCTCTTACCCCAATAGGACTAAACTCCGTTTGCCTCTCGGGAGCGAGCCGTTGCGGCCTGCCCCGACCAAAATTCAAGTCCAACAGAGTTGGTTTGTCACGCGGGTCAGCCCACCGACGAGAATTCTTAGGGATGGTGAAGTTAGTGACAAATTCTACGGAAGTCTTAACTAGTAATGCGCCGACCGCCGCGTACCCGCAACTAACCCTTTCAGAAGTCGAAGTGAAATTTTCTATCCAATCAGAGAGCGTGGAATAGCACCCAGGAAAGGAGGCCAAATGTCAGCCTGTCGGGCCTACAAGGCTCGAGCACTGAACACGAACAGCCCTAACAGGTCGTTGTGTTAAGGCCAGCGCCGATCACCAGTTCGCAGCAAGACAGATTGAAGCACCTTATCTCGCCCTCGGTATCGCTATCTCGATGGCGGGGTAAGCATCTTATCTTGTGGACTTCAACATCGAGACGATGCGAGGGGCAAGAATTGGAAACCTGGTTATCGGCGAGCTCGTCGTCTTCTCTTTCTCGGGACTGTTCACTTCCTCTCCTTGTCACATCCGATTCCTCCGCACCCTCCGTGGAGTCACATTAAAGCTCAACGATCGGATCATGAATCTCGAAATTGTACAAGATGGAAAAAGATCTGGAGACTTTGTAAAGTGTTCCCGACTGAGATAATTCAATCTCAATTTTCGTAGGAAAACTAGACGCGCATCCTTTCAGATGAACTCGTTTTCTCGATGAACCCTCGACCAAGATCGCAAGCTCTCATCGGCCGACCAGAGACTTCCAGCAACCCAACCTTGGAATCGAAACACTAGGATCCACATGTCAGCTTGGTTTATAGAGACGATCGTTTTCTGGAAAGCCATACAGAGTCTACCTGCTGGTCGAAAAGCGTCCAGGCCTTTCCGTTTGCGGTAAAAGCAGCCCTCCCCACCCAATCCCCGTCGGAAGCCCCTCACTAAATAAACATGGGACAACGGCTAACATTGACCTCATCACTGCTTGCTCAACACGCTGCGATTCGATAATATCTTTCCATAACACCTGATCTAGGTGGTGAGGTTTCACTTGCAAGGCTATTCTCCAGCGATGAGATCGCTCGGTTAGCCGATTCTTGTATATGCTCCGCTTTTCCCAGTCGCATCGATGATACGGACATCTTCCTTGGCATTGGGCGGAAGAGTTAGTAGTGACGTCTGCCATGAGGAGGGCAATTGATTAAATAGCCTGGTGTTAGAGAAACAAAGACAGAGTCATTGAATAAGTCGACAATATCGAAGAAGACTCGTTATTCTTCGCAACTCCTGCTCAAGCCCACTCGCGACGGTTGTTTATCGTCCACGGGAATCACCTCACCACCGACGACATGCTGTTCCATAAGCGGGAGCCTTCACAGGCTTCGACCCTGGCTGGGCCGCCGGGCCCTGGCGGCCGTGGACAATTGCCAATGCTGCAGTTGCCGGATAATGTGCGCTTCAACCTGCTCTGCATGCTCGGCGAGTTCGTGGGAACATTCCTGTTCCTCTTTTTCTCTTTTGCTGGAACCCAGGTCGCCAACACGCCTGAGCCGCAACCGGGGGCGAACCCGAATACCTCGAACTTGCTGTACTCATCTCTGGCGTTTGGTTTTGCGTTGACGGTCAATGTTTGGGCTTTTTTCCGCGTCACGGGTGGTCTGTTCAATCCTGCGGTAAGAATGTCCAGCGTGTAGCGGATGCGACATGAAGCTGATAATGACTAGGTCACTCTCGCGCTATGTCTAACTGGTGGCATGCCCCCTCTTCGCGGCCTGATGGTCTTCCCTGCCCAACTGGTAGCCGGCATTGCTTCCGCTGGCGTGGTCAGCGCTCTCTTCCCAGGCGCTCTGAACGTCGGAACGCGTCTGGGCGGCGGCACCTCCATCTCGCAGGGCCTCTTCATCGAGATGTTCCTTACAGCCCAGCTCATCCTGGTCATCATCATGCTGGCCGTCGTCAAGCACAAATCGACCTACCTCGCCCCCGTCGGCATCGGCCTGACTTTCTTCGTCTGCGAGATGGTTGGTACGTCCAATCCCCCTTTCCATTCCTTCTGGACCCAGTCTAACAAATCTCAACCAGGCGACTACTACACCGGCGGCTCCCTCAACCCCGCCCGCTCCCTCGGCCCGGACGTTATCAACCGCAGTTTCCCCGGATACCACTGGATCTACTGGGTGGGACCTCTGCTCGGCTCGCTCCTGGCCTCGGGCTTCTACCACCTCCTCTGCTTTGTCCGCTGGGAGCACATTAATCCCGGCCAGGACTATAATGAGTGGGAGACCAAAGCTCGGAAGGACTCGATGCCCTCAGAGCGTACTATGACTGATCCCATTCATTATGGTAATGTCAATTATTCGGCTACGAGCCCAGATAGTCCTGGTGATGGGCTTGTTAATGGTGCCGGGCATGCGCGCCAGCAGATGGCGGAGACTTCACCGGAGCAGCAGGTTTGAATGGGAGAAGTGGGAGGCAGGTGATGATTAATTCATATTGTGGGCGGTGGTGGAGGAAGTACACCGCTGTGTAGGGTGATGTTTATGGAATACGAGGAATTTTTTGTGATGTCAGGAGGGAACGCAGAGCCTGGGATTTATTTGTTTCCACGCTGTATACCTATTGTCAGGTTTTTGTGTCAAAATTGATAGCTACTATAGTAATTAATACATCTCTCAACTCTTGACATTGAGAGCAATCGAACGCTTGGAGCGTGGTCCCGACACCCAGGAAACATAAGTGTAGCTCAGTGACGTACTCGATTCCTGATTACTCAATGGAGCCGCTATGTTGGTTCCTAGGGCTGGAGCAAATCATAAGCGCGATTATCGAACTGGAAGTTATGACCTGATTTTGTGGAGCCCAGACCTCATGGTAGCGATTACTAAAGTAGTTAGTAGTAGCACAGCTCCAATTCGCAACGGTATCTTTTGGCCGGATCTATTCGATTGGATCTAGCTGGAGCGGAGTCACTCGCTCCTCTTAGGTACTACACCGTAGTCCGCCAAGGACTCAGAGTAGTCAGGCCTTTTCATCCACCTCCCCACTAGCACTGTTAGGGCATTTGTGCGACGCCTATCAAGATAACCCGCAGAGATACGAGATGACTAGTGCACACCTGGACCGAGGTACCTGATCGTTTCTTCACGAAGTTGTCAATTGCCCCCGACAGCGAGATTGATTATTGAAATTGAGAGCATACACTGATACAGGACGTAAGCTTTTCGACACATCAATCGACTTCTTTAATCCCGTGCTACGTAAAACTTGCAGGAAGGAACCGCGGTGTGTGGAAATTGAGAATGATCGTTGATGCGCCAGCAAGCCACCCACATGCCTCCACCCACCCACCCTCAGCCATGCAATCCTGCCAAAACACCAAAATGGAGCATTGATAGCAAGATCGAAGAATGGCCGACGAGCTTGTCAGAGCTCTGACTCGAGGTAAAGGGTCTTGCTCCGGAATCAAGCGAGGAGATAGCCCTTCCATCTGCAAAATCGTCGCACATTTTATCCCGCCAGGTGAACGACAGGCGATCATACCCCGGCCCGTCCCAGCTCGGCCCACTAGACAAATCGAGGATTTGCATGATGCAGATCCACCGAATTGTCCAATCTCATGGCTCATGTCCATACACCCCTGCATGTTTGATTCTCAACAAAGGGCTCAGCTGAGCATCTAACCCTTTTTTTCTCTCCCCGCGCCTGCATTCATAAATACAGTGCAACCCCGCGACCATGTCCGTCGACCTCCACGGGACCAACTGAATCGCGTCTCGCGTCTCGCGTCTCGCCATGCACGCCAAACGCTCAAGAACAGACGATGGAGGTGACTCCCAAGCCGGAGGCGTGTCTGTCATGCCCGGACTCGCGGACCCGAGTGATTCGCAATTGCTGGGTGAGTGTTGCCCCCAGCGGGAAATGACCCGGTCGCAACGCGTGCTGACAGTTATGCTGGGCGTGTCAAGCCAAATTGGGCTACAAGCAGGAATTGAAGCGGCAGTACTCGACGCCGCAGATGTTTGCGATCGCGTTTAGTATTATGGGCCTTGTGCCGTCTATCGCGTCGACGATTGCGTTTTCGCTTCCGGCGGGGCCGGTTGGGATGGTTTGGGTAAATTGCGCGCGGTCCAATTGTACGATTACTGTGTTGGTTGTATGGATGCTAACTTGCGGTCGGGTAGGGGTGGTTCGTTGCAAGTATCTTTATTCTCGTGGTCGCGCTGGCTATGGTATGGTCAAAAGTGCTATTTTGGGGGAACGGGGATATGTTATTGACAACCAACTAGTCAGATCTGGCGTCTGCAATGCCTACGGCAGGGGGACTATATTGGTGGACCCATTACTTTGCTGGCGAAAAGTACAAGAACCCTTTCAGCTTTCTGATCGGGTATACCAACACATTGGGTCTGATTGGCGGCATATGCTCGGTGGACTGTGAGTACACGACACGATCTCGATATAGGCTCATCCTGACACGACGAATCCTCTAGATACACTGGCTCTCATGATTTTTTCCTGTGTCTCGATCGCTAGCGACTCAGATTGGACAGCATCACGCGGCGAGATCTACGCCCTCTACGTGGGACTAATCCTCTTCCACGGTGTTTCTTCTGCGGTCACCGGCCGCGTTATGCCGACGATCCAAACGGCCTGCATCTACATCAACATCGGCCTGGTGGTTGCTACCGTAATAGCACTGCCTGTCGGAAAAGTCGCTCGAGGCGGATCGCTCAACTCGGGGAAGTACGTCTTTGGCCAGGTTGAAAATGAAACAGGATGGCCCACTGGATGGGCCTTTATGCTTGCATGGCTTGCGCCCATTTGGTCTATCGGATCGTTTGATTCCTGTGTGCACATGAGCGAGGAGGCTATGCATGCAGCTAGGGCTGTTCCGCTGGGCATCATGTTCTCTGCTGGTTCGGCTCTTGTCTTTGGGTTTCTGGTGCTGGCTGTAATGGCCGCAACTATGAATCCGGATGTGTCGCAGACTCTGGGGACTAAGTTTGGACAGCCAATGGCGCAGGTAATATCAACTCGTGAAACTGTGTAGGAGTACACGGGCTGACTTTGAGTGACAGATCTACTATGACGCGCTCGGCAGAGGAGGCGCTTTGGGTTTCATGATCGTGTTATGTATCGTGCAGTATCTGATTGGTCTCAGCTTGGTGAGTCTTCTCTTGCAGCATTCTTACGGAACCATATTTTGATAGTCTAGCTCGTCGCTGCATCGCGCCAAGCATGGGCATTCTCTCGCGACGGCGCATTCCCTTTCTCCAACTTCTTTCGCCACATCAGCACCAGGATCCAATACCAGCCCGTTCGCATGATCTGCGGTCTCGTTGTAATTTGCCTCATCTTAGGCCTCTTGTGCCTAATCAACAACGCTGCCACCAATGCCCTGTTCTCGCTCTTCGTGGCGAGCAACTATCTGTCCTGGGGCATGCCGATCTTCTGCCGCGTAGTCTGGGGTGAAGATAAATTCCAACCGGGACAGTTTTATACGGGCCGTTTCAGCAGACCGATTGCCTGTATTGCTGTCGTGTACTTGCTCTTCGGTGTGGTTTTGTCCATGTTTCCGACCGCAGGCCCGGATCCAAGTCGTACGTAATCACTACTTTCCTGGGTCTTTGGACGGTTTATACTGATTGGACTCGTGCAGCATCGGATATGAACTATACCGTTGTTATCAATGGCTTTGTCTGGATCGCTTGCATGGCATACTACTTCCTGTCCGCGAGGCATTGGTTTACTGGCCCGCGGATGACAGTTGACGAAGGTCGTTCAACGGACGGGAATAGCACTTTCTTCATCCCTGTCATCGATAGCTCACACATTACGAAGAAGGAGTGATCATCGTCGGGTTCTGGCTCAACGATAAGGCTACGTGCTGCTCTTTCCTGACTTCAAGTACTTAGGCATCGTCATGGTCTTTCATTGATGGATTGCTCTGGAATTTACATGTTTCCAAACCAGCGGCCAAACCAGCGGCCACACCAGCGGCCACGCTAGTAGCCACACTACTAGCTATCAGACTACGCCCTACGCAGTCTATATAGATAATTACTTCTGCACGGTTAGCCTATTCAAAGCGCTACGAGATATATAGTGTGGTACATATAGCACTACATGTAAACAAGGCGGGATCCCTCCTTGCCTAGCTAAGCTAAAAGACTATATCAAAGCTATCCCCTAGGGTAAACTATATACGTCTAAGGCTCAGGGGGTCCTCTGCCCAGCGTGGTAGGATAATATTATAGTATTACTACTATCTACTATCTATACGCCATATCTCTATATAAAGTCCGAGAGGAAGCGGCCAGCAGCAACCTCGACTAATATAGCTATCGCGCGTGCCCCCTTTGGTGATAATATCAGGAAGAAACTCGATATCCCCGCGCTTATCAACGACTATAATCATTATATGGGTTTCTTTGATATCGCGAATCAGTACCGGGCTTCTTATAAGATTCACCAGAGGACGCTACGTACCTGGTTCCCACTATTCTTCTTCTTTCTCGATGCAGCTATTATTAATGCATAGGTATAGCATTTAATATATCGCTAAGAAGCAGCAGCAGGCTAGGCCTCTTAGCCAGCTAGAGTTCCGCGAGAAGCTATACCAGGAGCTTCTTACTACTACATAGGTAGCACGACCGCAGCCAAACTGCTAAGAGATCGAGGCGCAAGATATCACCGGCGAACTAGCCTAGATAAGCGAGCTACTTGTGTTTGGTGCTAATATACAAGAGAGAAAGGCAAGCGAAGTCAGCAGGCCTCGCGAGGTAAATCTAGTTGTAGAGTGTAGCGTACCGCTTTGTTCAAAAGGGCGATGTTGGGATGAATTCCATACTGTCAGATTGATTATATATATTTCTAGTTAGGGTTTAGTCTTCTTTTAAATTACAATTTTACGGCGTTACTATCACGATACATAATCTAGCCAATAAGAGTACGCTATCATAATACACTAGTAATCGCACTAAAAATCCTTCCCATTACAGGAAAGGGGATAACTCTTTGCTTGATTAAGACTCGACCTGAGTTCCTGACTTTCATCGTGCGAAGTGGATCGCTGGCTAAAAATAGGGGCCACATATGACGTTACGCCCCCACACTTCCCCTCATTTCTTAGCCAGGCATGCTTAAACTCAGCAACGTTTGAACCAGGCTTGCTTTTTTCAAGTCCACGTACACGTACAACGGGGCGAAACACCACGTTGCAGTCAGATCTCCGGCAAACATCATGAGTCAAGACTATGAAGACAACGGAGAACTAGAGGACAGCGACAGCTACGATCTCCCGCCGCTGCCACCCAGACCCGAACCCCGGGGCTCAACCGAATCGGTTAACCTACGACAAAATGTCAAATGGAAGCCTTCATCACGGACGGTTGAAGAGACGCTAGCCGAAGGTATCTCCAATGAGGATCTTTGGCTGTTGATCCGGCGATTCAATAAGGTATGCCTATCTAATGCACAGAGACGGGACTAGCTTCCAGGCTGCCGGGTTCTAACATGTGATGCAGCAAATATACCATGTGAAAGCTGTTCAAGATGCCACTACTCAGGATTTAGATTTGAATCGTGCAGATGATGAACAGTTCCCGCCTGAGAAGCTGCGTATGACAATTGAGCGATTCTACACGTCTGTTGTTGTCGGTTTGACGGAGTTTGTTCGGCATGTTGGGCGACTGAGGTCTTGGAGGGAGCCTGGGCGGACTTTCGCATTTACACTTGTGAGTTTATTGAAGTGTGCTGTGAGGCTCTGCTGACAGTTGAAGGTTTATTTCCTTTCATGGTATATGGACTTACTGGTCCCGACCTTGCTGAGTGTCTTGATGGCACTTATCATGTTCCCACCTATCCGACCAATTCTCTTTCCAGCTGCACCGGCGTCGAAAGGTGCCGAGTCGTCAAGTGGGAAATCTGGACAGCTTGAATCCCACGACAGTCTCACTGGAGCGCCGGAAGCTCATAAAGGCGAGGCTGCTGAGCAGGAAGCCAAGAATATGATCGACAGCGTTGCAGTGGTTGCTATGGAAAGTGCCGCTGCAAAGTACGGCCAAGCTGTCTCCCAGGACGATGATGATGTTTCTCCAACTGCGCCTGAAGCAGTCGGTGTTTTGAATGCTTCCGAGGATGCGCTGCCGGAGGACTCTACGGAAGACAAGACCAAAAAGCCTGTGAAGAACAAGGTATCCCGTGGCACGGATAAGGCTATGCGAGCTATCAGTGATATCACCGACATCTATGAACGATTTGCAAAGTGAGTTCATTGTTGGCTGGCATCAAGCTCATCAAGCCCCTAGCTGACGCTATAGATAGTCTTTTGTCGCCCACTCCGCCATTCCTTCTGGTCACACCCCGGTTGCGTCTTTCGGGGATCCTGGGCTTTATTTGCTTGGTGTTCCCTTTTACATCAAGTCATTCGATCATCAAGGTGGTGGGATTTAGCATTGGAGTTGGATTCTTCGGTGACCCGCTCTTCACCTTTGGAATGGAATTATTGAATCGCACAGTCCCCGATTGGAAGGATCAAATGGACATTCAAAAGTATTGACATCAGATTCCAAATCACCCGATATTCCGCTAACCCCTTTCCAGGACCCTCTTGAAAGGCGTTCCCACCAATGCCCAGTTAACATTGACACTATTCCGAATCGGCGAAATCAATTCATCTCCATTACCACCACCGCCGAACTCTGGTGACAACGAGCCCTCATGGCCAATTCGCCGCAAAAAGTCCCAAGCCAAGCTCCTAGCCCAGGGCAGCAGTCACGATCTTTCACTAAGCCCTCAATCCACGAATCCCAGTGACCCACTCCCACCACCCAAACCGAAGAAAAAGTTCATATTCAGACTCCTCAAATTTGTCCGCCGCACCATCGCAACCGCTATCCGCGGCCACATCGCCTTCGACCGCGCCATGGCCATTGCCGGCTCAGCGCACACAAAAAACCTAATAACCATGCTTCAAAAGAAACATTTCTCTTCAAAACCATTCGGACCCTTGAAATTCGACGCGAAGTTTATGAAAAAGCGCGGCGCGGCGGTGATCGACTCAACCAAGGAGCCGCCTATCTTGTACTTCACGACGTATCAGTCGTCGGGCCTGGATGATCTGCGCATCGAGAGTCGCAAGAAGGGTTCCGTGCTGTTCCAGATGCCTGTTACGGATATTCGAGAGCTTAAGAAGACGGAGGGGCTTGGGTGGAAGGGAAAGTTGATTGTAGAGTTGACGGCGGGGAGTAAGGAGGCTGCGGATGGATTGGTGGTTGGTGGGAAGGAGGAGGGGCAAATATTTCATCTTACTGGGATGAGGTCGAGGAATTTGTTGTTTAATCGGTTGGTTGCTATGGATGCGCAGTTTTGGGAGAGTCGATGAGACAATGTGATGGATGTAAATAGCTGCCGCGAATTGAGGTAGACTTGGATTGATTTGGAAATCATACAGTACGGGTCGGTATGAGTAAGTTCTTGAATGATTGTCCAAATTCATGCGGTGTGCACCTATTTACACTATATGTACAGCCAACGCCAGCATTGTATCCCATATTTCTAGTCGATGCGATCCAATTTATCACAAGCCTGAAAGAAAAGTCATAAAAAACAGCCACGGCTCCAATTTTTTCAGGAGGCCGATCACAGTGAAGCGCTCATGCAAGGCCGACATCATGCAATTTACAAAGCGACCATGACACCGAGCATACCAGCCATACCAGCAACCGCAGCACCCAAAGCCTCAGGACGAGCCATTGCACCACCAGTGCTAGTCGAAGCACCGCTGGAGGTAGTACGGGTACCCGTACCAGTAGTGGAAGGAGCAGTAGTGATTGTAGACGCGACGGTAGTGGTCTGGCCGTTGGAGTTGGTGGTGGTGAACTGGCTGACCCAGGTGGAAGCGCGGCTGGCAGCGTCGGAGCCGATAGACTCGGCAGCAGATCTGATGGAGGAGCCGGCAGTCTCGGCGGCAGATGCGATGGAAGCTGCGTCCTTGGTGATGGAGCTCACAGCGGCGGCACCGCCGGTCGAAGCGGCGTTTGCGAGGGAGGTAGCTGCGCCAACGACGTCGGAGCCGATGGATTGGCCGCCAGAGGCAGCGGCAGAGGCAACACTCTCGGCTGCGGAGACGATCGAGTTCACGTCAATGTTTTGGGGCTCGGCCAGGGCGGCGCTGGCGAGGAAGAGGGCGGAGGTGAGGATGGTAAACTTCATTGTGATTGAGTATGTCCTGGGTTGTGGGGATATCTAGACGGTTGAGGTTGGGAGGAGATCGGCTGTTGGGTGAAAGGCGTGAGGATTGGATATGTGGATGGATCAACTTTGGATCGGGGACCGGGACATTCTTTATATTGAGCAATCTCCCGAACGAAGGGACCACTTCCCCACTGCAATAAAGATAGAAACCGCAGAGCTGGTACCAGGCTGCGGAATTGCCAGTGGCAATGACCTCAATTGGGGGATCGAAACGGAGCAATTCCCCATGGACGATCTGCACTCGGCGGGATGCACCCGTACGACGAGACGGATCACGGCCGTAAACCAGCTCGGGCAAGTCAATCGTCATCTCTCATGGCTCCGCTCGCGACGTCGGTACGGCATGTGATTTGTTTCAATATCTTCTCCGCCCCGGTAGCTTACGCCCTAGCAGGCCGAAGGCCTACGAGATCCAAGCCCTGCAGCCTCGGGTGGGTGGGATCTCGTGCACGTCTGTTATTCTTGCATGAACGCGTTGTCCAGCGCATGGGCTTCGACACAGGCTGGTTGTTAAATCTGAAATTAGAAACGAGCAACTTCTTGGTTATTCTGCTGCCTTCAGGGCCTCCCAACAAATGGTCAATCACATTGAACACAGCCGGAACCCACGGCATAGCCTCCAATTATTTTCCCCTGAGGTGGAGGTGAAGCCCACTGGGGATCTCCCCACTGATCAGCCACCATTGGATGTTGGCCTCTTGCAAGCCTGCCACAAGATGAGACTTCGATGAAATAGGCCAAGGGGCCAAGACCCTTGGATGACGTTTCGTTTTGACGGATCACAACCAGTACGAGAAAAGGAAATGAGATTGGCTTGAACATCCTCCGAATGTCACCGTGAGGCGAAGCAGTCGGAAGTTCGGAACCCAACGGATGTTCCGGCCGTAGGCTGTGCAGGATCTTCTCAGCCACAGTCACGTGTTCTAAAAACAGAACTGACACCTGAGACCTCAGGCGGCACTCACAGGATGACAGTCAGCAGCAGACGACCGATGAGGAAGCATCTTCCAGCCATTGGTAGTGTTTGGAATTCGTAATGGACTTCGAAGTCTTGGATATGGTTGTCCATGGTGCATTTTTCTCCCACGGCCGTATTCTAAAAGGCAAGACTTCAAGTCACTTTTGCATGTTGCCACAGTGCCACTCCGCAATTACGATCCTAGGCCTAGCTAATACTTCAACTTTCGTCATATTATGTCTTTTCTAAATGAGGAAACAAACATCATTCATTTGCTTGTTGAACTGCACTGGTTATTGAGAAGTTGATTCTACCCTTCGATTGGGTAAACCACAAGGTTCTAGGCCCACGGCAATGTTTCAAGTGATTACTCCCTCACACAGCAGGTCTGAACCTTGGAGTTCATAATGAAGTCTCATCAGTAAGGATAGATCGGAATAGGCTCAGGAACGGGCGAGTCAATCTTCACTAATATTATTAGCAGCTAAAATTCTAGCTCATGCAATGCGATATGTTCAAATGTGATTATATGCACACGCCAAAACACCAAAAAAATTAATCCTCCAGCCCTCAATCAGTCTAACCAGCAAATTCACCATATGCCTGAATAATGCCCTCCCATCCACCAGCATGATTATCCTCCCTCGGATTAGTCTTCCCATCCAACACAATCACCTCCGTCATGCGCGTGCTAATCGAATACCAAATGAGATTCTGCGGCGCCCCCGTCACCCGCATCATATTGGCCTGACATTTGCCTTGACACGGCTCATTGTACAATCCATTCCAGGAGCCATCAAAAAAGGCCCAGGCTGCCGAGTTGTACAGAGCGATGTTAGACCCTCCATCCACGTTGGTTGCCAGTGCTGTTCGGCACTTGTCGTCGTTGGGTCCACACCATGAGAAGTCGGGATCACCGAGTTGAGGATCAACGGTCCAAGGCGCTGGTGCCTTTTCGAACTCGCCTGATCCTTGCATATACGGCGATTCGCTTTGTAGCAGCCCTGCGAAGACATTTGATGCGTTGTGGAGGTTGTATTCATACAGCCAGTGGTGCTCGGAGCCCGTTCCCGTGAGCCAAGTGCCCTTGGTGGACTCGACGAGAATACCCCGACCAGTGGAGACGATGGTGAAAAGCGATTTGCTGTCCAGATTATGATCGGCCGTCCAACCCCAAAAGTTCTCGATATATGCAGAGGAGGTTTCGGTCAAGTGCATTACCATAAAAGCAGCCATGCAGTCCTTAGAGTCCTGAGACGTGCACGTAGTGGAGATGCTTGTTTCAGCGGTGCCTCCCACCATGACCATGGTATTCCAGAGCCCTACGTCGCCGGGTTGCTGGCCGGCCGCATTGATCTCAACAACTTTAGCTCCTGGTAGGATCTCAGCAACGGAGAACCTCATGTCCTGGATCTCAATTACGCCAACGTCTCCAGGGTTACCGATGCGGACGACAGCTCTGGGTTTCGCGGGATTCTTAAAGGCATCACCGTATCCGGAAATCACAGGCCACGCCTCGCCGACGATACGGGATCCGACCGGGATGACAAGAGTATTTGACACTCTATAGACCCCGAAAGGAATGTAAGTGATCTTGCAGTTCGCAGCATTCTGAGCGAGGATCGCGTTGAGTGCCACTGTATCATCGGTAACGCCATCACCTTTGACGACATGATTCGGAACAGTCTTCACATTGACGATATCCTGACCACCGAATCCAGCGTAAGTCGGTTGAGTCTTGGTGAAGTACTTATTGTTGACCAGGAGCTTGGGAGGCCTGTGAGTATTCCATGACCCTCCAGGTGCATATGCTCCAGGTACCATCGTTCCCCAGACCCAGGTGTCAACGTGGGCGACTGCCTCCAGGCGAGTGTGCCCCTTGGTATCAACTGCAATTGGCTCTTTCGAGTTATACTCGAGATTTTGAATGAGGAACTGGCTGTTCTGATAGCCAGTGTCGTGAGACGAGTCATAAAATCTAATCAATGGACCGGAGTTTGTAGAAACGGAATCTAGAATCACCAAGCTGCCGAGGGCGTTGGATGTCATGTTGACGCCCGTACTGCATGACTCGAAGGAGGCGCCCTGCAAAAGGACTGTCCATCCACCCGAAGCTTCGAAAGCAGTGCCACAGGAGACGAAGCGGACATTCTTGAAGTTGACTTGCTGGTTTGAGTTGATTATGCCAGTCGCACCACCAACGATAGTCTGGGGTAGTCAGTACATGCTTTGAATTTAAAAGGCCATTGACACTTACCACATCGGTGACAGCGATCGTTGAACCAGCAACGAGATTGATACCGGTGTGTTGACTGGGCCCGGTAGGCATACGGACTTGAATATTGGTCAATCCAGCACCTTGAGCCACACCCCATTGCAACGCAGTGATTGATTGTCTTGTCGGCACCGCAGTCGTATCCAGGATAATATTTTTGACCAAGGTCATGAAGCTTGTCTCCGGATTGCCGTTCATCTTGTCGTAACCCATGACGAGGAACTCGCCCTGGAAATTTGGTGCAGCTTTGATGATAGGTGGGTTGCTTGGATCTCCGACGATGATTGTACCGACAGTGAGAGTGAGCGTGCTGCCAAGTTGATAAATCCCGCCCGGAAGGTAGACTTCAGCGGGGTTGCGAGTAACGCCAGTCCCTTTGCGGGACCCTCCATTGCCGTCGTCATCAATTGCTTTCTGCATCCTGGCTGTCTGGTCGCCTGTGCCGTCGTTGATAACCGAGTAATCCATGACATTGCGAAATACAGGATACTTATTCGGAGCAGTGGTGAAGGGTGCATACCCAGCACCCTTGCCATTGTGATCTTCAGCACTGAGCCAATAGGCATCAGTTGACTGCTGCGCTGGACCGGGACACGTCTTTACCGTGGGAGCATCCGACGGACTTGCCGCGATGGAAGGGCCAGCACTACTGGGGTAGACAGTACCAATTGAGCTGCTCAATATCGGTGACACTGATGCACTTGGTTGAATGGGAGAAGGGGATTGAATAGGCAGATCTGATTGCGCTGGAGCAGACGTCGGTTGACTAGTTGAAAATGCGGGCGGATTGCCCGAATTAATGTTTCCAGATGGTGCAAGAAGAGAGCTGGTATCAATTGGGGCTGACGCATCGAGCCTACCAAGCCGTCATTAGCATCACATCACATCATCTCGTACACGTTCAGATCACATACTCGGCTGCCAGACTCAAAAACCATGGTGGCACACTGTATCTGGCTGCTTCCACATCCCCGCTAGCACTGCCACGAAACTCTTCAACAGGAATAATCGCACAAGACACTGCGTTAGACAAAGCTGCCACAGCAGCGAAGAAGAATTGTCCCTTCATGTTTGATCAATCTCAACCTCGCCTTCGACGCACTGTAGAAGGAAGAGAGATGAAAAAGAACACACAACATGACCAAGCCATGGAGAAGAAGAATAGTAGATCTAGGGCCCAGATTCCGGTCACATACCAACACATACACCGGTCGAAAGGGCGAACTGGTATGCCTGTGTGGGGACGACTCCCTTCGGGAATGCGGCTTCACGGCAGTTCGGTTGCGCGGTCCGCTTCGAAGCTCGAACGTGCCCAACAGGGATGTACCCTGCAATCAGAAAATATGACACTAATCGAATACGTTATCACATTGTGTGGGCTATGTAGATTGTTTTCAGGTCAATATTCAAACAGATTGCATGGAGTGATCACCATGTTGAAGTTGTGTTTTGATATTACCCGATTAGGCGCCTGGCATGGATGGCATCACGGTTCAGAAACGACAATACACGGTTGCATTTTACAAAGCTACCCCTCTATTGAGCTGGCTTCCTACACCAACTGAATGCTCATTCACTAGTACTATGGATGATGAAAATACGCTATATGGCCTCGGCTAAAGGTCGGCTTTTATTGCCATAGAGCCACCCCTTGCGTCCATGACATTCTGTTGTCTCTGTTTTGCTTTTCCATACTAAAAGACCATACATCAAAGCGACAGCTTGTAGTAGATTCCGAAAGTAGGCACGGATTCGCCCAGAGCAAACCGTGAAACCAAGCCAATGTCCTACGTAAACTAGAGACCTCATGTTACTCTATATGCTCCTCACAAGCACAGGTCAGTTGATTATTCATGTCTCATGAAATCATAGATTCTTGTTAATCGTCCGGGGAAATACTGAGCATCACCGAGCCGAGGGACAAGAGGTGGTGTGAGACTATATGATCACTCACTAGAAGAGTTGAGAACGCGTACTCTCCGTTGCGTGTTTTTAGTCTCGAGAATGCCGCTGGAAGCCTTGGAAGACTGCTAGTCCTTTCCACTTGCTAAAATCTCAGAAATTAAATTCACTTGGCCTCGCCGTACAATTTGATTTGTGCGGGTTGGCTATCTGCGTCCTAAAACAAGTTGATGGAACCGACATAAGGTCCAACAACTACCAACGCTGAGGAATCCAGATCAATTCTTTGGGCTTAGGCTTGTCGAGATCGAAGATGCTCGCTCTTTGAATAGTAACAAACGTCATGTCAGGCTCTCAGTGTCGCTCCTTGGGTTGTGCTGATAGGGGGCCTTAAGTAAGGCGTCTGCCACACCACCCAAAATAGATCTAGGGCCTCCCGATTGGCCTTGGAGAGCGACAGTCGATACAGTCAACATTATCGAGTTGATCAGCGCATGTGGCTTTCGGTAGGATTATGGTGGCGTTGTTTTCTGTACGCGCTTGGCCCAAAGTCTCTCCTGTAGCCGTCAAATCCTGGTAGATGAGATTTGAGACTCGTCCAGTCTGACCTGACCCACTTTGCCTCTCATTCTCTCGTGAGTCCCTCGTGGTTACATGGCTGTGTAATATGGTCTCATGGAAGGGTGCCTGATTGTCTTAGAGTCCTTCCTTCAGCTCTGGATATTAGTGTATCGACATAGGTATAAGTATCCGACCTGGCCTCTATTAACATTGTGTTCTCTATCAATCAGCAAACCCATATCAGCCAGCTAGTTCTATAAACTACCTTATACTTCAACTTCTTCGAATACTGTTGAATCCCGACCCTCATCCAAAATGAAATCCATCATCGCCACCATAATTCTGGCCGCTAGCTCGGCATTCGCAGCCCCCACCGAAAGCAAGCGTTCCACCACCCTCCAGATCACCGACTTTTTCGCCAATGCCGCTACACCAGAAGACAGCGCTTTTATGCACTTCGTCCTGACCGATCCTAACTATCCTAATGATACCCCCACCGACTGCAACCTGATCTGGTATGATCCAACCTTTGAGGTCTTCACATGAAATCGACACCACTAACAGTGCATGAATAGGACTTATGGTTCATTGCCAAACTCGAACGCCCGTTGCAACAACGAAGAGTACTATATCAAGTTTCCCCAGGGTGCTCCCGACTTCAACTTGTTCACCCTCGAGCTCCAGCGGGTGAATGGGTCGATTCCCGAGGACCGACAGATCCTGCTGAGTTCTAATGCGAATGGAGGCGCGCCGGGGACTAAGTGGATCTGTGTGAACAATCCCTCGGAGAACATCAAGATTCACTGCAGTTATGAGGGTACTCTAGAGATCTGACCTCGATGATCAACATGGGATAAGGAAGGGAGCATGTTCACGAACAATGTCTTGTCTCCTTGGCTGTCTTTATATTTTACTCCTTCATTTTGCTGTTTGAGTAGACTCTATTGCTTTAATGATAAGATCTGAATGTATGCCTACCTGGGCTGTGTCATTCTTAGTCATACATCTATCAAAAGACTGTTGATGAAATCTCCACCACAAAAATAAGTTCATCAATGATAAACTTAGCAATCCCAGGAGAGATGATCATACAGTGGTCACTCATCACAGAGCAAAACCGATCTCCAGACAAGTGATGAATAACAGGTGCGAGATTTTCTTACCCCAAAATCAGTTTCTAGGCCGTCCCCGGTACCCACTACGATCAGAGTCCACATAAGCGATCACTCGTCCGCGCCCCCGTTTGGTGATTTGCCACGCCATGCTGCGTCCTGCTGCTGCTGTCTTTCTCGCTCTTCTAAAACACCATCCAATATCTGTTGTGGTGTCTGGCCAGCGCCGTTGGCCTGTTCTATGGATGCTCCAGCATTCAGCAAGACCTGGATCAACTCATCTTGCGTCCTTTGCAGAAGCTGTGGTGGAAGGGGCTCAACCTCCCGATTTGAATACATCTTTGTGAGCATTTTGCCCTTCATCACCTCGTGCAGAGGCGTATTTCCGTTATTATCAATCACATTGATATCTGCGTCTCGACTAATGAGGTGCCGAATGGCGTCACCCTGGCCCAGATTTTTCACTAAGTAATGCAGAGCCGTGCAGCCGTCATCATCAGTTTGGTTGACATCAACCGTTTCGAGAATAAAGTCCAGCATGGTAGTGGGAAGGGCCTCGTGCCACGAGTAGCTACACAACACGTGGAGGAGACTTCGCCCCTTGCTGGCACATAGGCGTGCGTCAGCCCCTTTAGTAATAAGTGTCTGAACCAAACCGGGCAATCCGTCCAAACTACCACCGAAGGAGAATGGCCTGGCTATCTCTCCAAGAGCCGTTGAGCCTCGATCATTGCGCAAGTTCAATAGATCAGGGGATGAAGTGGCGGATAGAAGTAACTCAATAGCCCGAGAAACCGCCACGTGCCCTAAACCGGTGTGCACCGCGTAGTGGAATGTTGTAGCACCGTGTCGATCTCGCGCGTCGACGGTGTCAGGCTTTATTTCGAGCAGGATCTTAACGGTCTCTATCATCCGTGAGACAACCTCTTCCGAGTTATCCCGTTCTAAGCGGGTATCTGCGATACTATGTAAAGCCCAGTGAAGCGGGAGCCGTCCTTCGCCGTCGGCCACTGAGACCATCTCCAAAAGCTCAACAGTCCCACGACCATCCATGAGCGTCTGCATAGCTTCCAGATTCATGTAGGAAGCTGCGACATGTAGCGGTGTAACTCCCGTTCCATACTCAATACCAGGCGGGTTACTTATCCACACCTGACGAGCATGAACATCAGCTCCATTAGCAACGAGATGCGAGACTAACTCCTTGCTCGCATAGGGGATAGCCGCGCAGAGCACCGTGGCCGTTAGCGTGACCGCATCCTCCACATCCTTATAATTTTCCAAATCTCGTTCATAAGCATCGGACTCGCACACTGAGCAGCCACTCTTCAAAAGCCAGTAAATGAAAGCCTCGATACGGTCTCGTTCCTCGCGCGCCTTCTGCCTCGCAATAACAGGGCTCTCGCCAATTTTAGCCTCCACCGTAAGACTGCCCACTTCTCCCAGCGCCTCTGCCGCGCATAACAAAGTCGACCTATCTTTCCAAGTTCGATCATGCAACATCCCTAGCGGCGGGTCGTGATTGATCAACCATTCCACTAGATCACGATCCGCGGCAGAGCAAGCCTCGTGAATAAGGGAGACATAATATTTCTTGAGATATTTCTCAAGAGGCTCAGTAAGCGATGTGTCTGAAAGATACATCTGGATCAGTGCACGCAGTACGTCAAAGCTGCGGCACCCTAGAGCGGTACTAAAAGGATTGTGGTATGAAGCCTCGTAGGCCTGCCAGAAGATTTGGTGGCGTGGGCAGTCATTGTATAGCTGAAGAGCCGTTGTGTCGTTATGTTTGATGATCGAAATGAGCAGGCTTCCGTACGGGTGTTCATATACAGGGGACCCGTCCGTGTCGTGGAAGACGGGTGGTATCCCTTCAAAATCAGGGTGACACTGATGGAACTTGGAGTAAGCCATCGCACAACTGAGAGCCCGAGAGAAAGAGGTTGACAGCACGCATGGGCACAAGGGGAGAAAGGTGGTACGGAAGGTGCAGAGAACCTTGAGAAGAATATGGCGGGCACGTGGCTACCTAGGTAAGGTTAGGTGTATGGAGCTAGCCCGATGTGCACCCCGATCTTAAGCAATGATTCGAAACCCAAGGCAGGAAAGAAAATCACCACCTGAGTCCCCAGAAATCGCGAGCTGGGCTGGGAGGCCACCTATATGGAGCATATTGACTGATTGGTATTATTTCCTCGCAGGTCGCGGGCGCAGCTCCTAATAGCCATCTAGGTATCCGGGTGTTGGGGCGGATATTGCTTGTGGGAGTCCTGGCCATGGGATATATATCAGGAGGGTTTGTTGGCTAGATGAAAGTGAGTCACTGAGATTTCGTCGGAATAAATCCTGGGCTCTACATGGCATTTGAGGCAAGTGATGAGCCTGCTTGTTTGGATGAGTAGACACGGGTTGAAGTGTGTTTGTTTATAGTAGCCCTGGAGACTGAAACAATCTGAGAGTATTCCCTCCCGTTCGGAACCTCGGAGTCGGGAAATGGGAGGCCAGACGGACTAAAGACGCAATTCCCGACCGCCAGCCGACAGCCTTGCGATTCTCTCATCAACTGCTGGAATTTTTTTTCTGGCATGACCTTTTCAAAAATCTTCTAATGATGCCTGCTGGAGGCTGAAGACTGGAAGTTATCACGTTGCTTATTTTGGAAAAACCCCAACGGCCTGCAACGCGTTCTCCATGGCCGAACCCGTACGCCGACGAAGAAGACCCGCCGTGTACGCGCTCCATCAAGACACAATACTGATCGACATCAACTGACTGATGACAATGCAGCGCATGTACACTATGTCGAAGGCGGAAAATCAAGTGTAATCGAGAATCTCCATGCAGCAACTGCATTCGTTCGAAAAATGCCACCTGCGACTATGCGACTCCACCGCCTCCACTCATGTGTTCACGAGCAACTGCCAGCCTGGCAGCGGACGTTCCCTGGCAGCTTGAATCCAACGGGTTTAGGCAATCGATTGCCACTGCATCGCCGTCAAGTGCACCCTCGGAATATAACCTGTCAAGCCGGCCATCAGCATCAGTAGCAACAACATCATCAACAAGTCCTTCAACACCAAGGAGTCTAGGATCAACCCGAGAAGTTGAATTGCTTAGAAGGCAGATAAAGCAACTTGAAGGGCAGTTGTCCAGAGCTACGTGCAGATCGAACGTCTCTTACCCAAACACCCCAAGCTATGATAGCCAGACGGTCACAACGTCATCATGCCTCGCCGGGACATTTCACACCAACCACGAAACCCCCTCCGATGGCCATTCACAACCCATTTCGCGATTCATGATGCACAAGACTCGCCTGTTTGGCCAGAGTCACTGGATGTCCGGCGTTGCCCAGGTGAGCGCTCCTTGCAACTGTGTAAAATCCATGCAGCAACAAACTTACCGTGGCCTAGTTTAGCGATATTCTTACGATGATTGAGCCCGCTGTCAACGAGGAGACTTCAAAAGTGGTACTCGACATGCAGAAATGCAAACATCTGGGCAAGATCATCAAGGAGCGACGACGACCTCCATGGCCTACACCTCTGACCTCAGACCTGCCCCCGAAGGAAATGGCAGATGCACTGGTTGATATCTACCTACGAACGATAGAGACCATTCGCCGTGTTTTCCACATTCCAACATTCAAACGGGAGTACGAGTCACTTTGGACATCCGAAGCGTCACCAGCGTTCATGGTCCAGTTGAAGCTGGTATTGGCTATCGGTGCGACGATGTACGATGACTGCTTTACATTACGACGCTCTGCTATCCGGTGGATCTATGAGGCACAGACCTGGATCTCAGAGCCCGAGTTCAAGTCTAGACTTAATATCCAATTCCTACAGACCCAGATCCTCCTTCTACTTGCGCGTGAAATTGTGGGCGTCGAGGGGAGTTTCGTCTGGGTCTCAGCCGGGGAGCTGGTTCGAACGGCCATGTACATGGGCCTGCACCGAGATCCGGGGTATCTACCGAAAGGGACGATATTCGCCGCTGAAATCCGTCGAAGGATATGGAATACCATCTTGGAGATTGCACTTTCCTCTAGCGTAATTTCCGGTGGGCCACCTCTTCTCTCAATCGACGACTTCGACACCCGGCCGCCGCAGAACCTTGATGACGAGGAGATTATGATCGAAAAGCCCACGCCAAAAGCGGAGCCATCATTCACCTCCATGTCGGTATCGCTTGCTCTCAGGAAGATGTTCCCCGTGCGACTCGCCATCGCAAAACGCTTAAACGGACTGAATGACCACAGTGGATTTACAGAGACGCTCCGACTAGATTCGGAGCTGCGGGCATCGTACAAAAATGCCTGCAAGAATCTACAATCGACGAATGATGCTGGTACATCCAATCTGTCACAATTCCAGACCCGCTTCCTTGATTTCACTCTCCGTCGTTACCTCGTTGCGCTCCATGCACCATACTTTAGCGCATCACACCATGAAACTGCCTATGCATTCTCAAGGAAGGTCGTCGTCGAAAGCTCACTCAAAATGTGGAACTGTGTCTTCCAAGATTCACCTACGGCGAGGCCCCACGAATGCGAGGACAGATCCCAAAAGCAAAATGATTTCTGGCGACTGGCGCTCCGCGGAAGCGGCCATTTCAGACCATGCGCCGGACAAGCTTGCTTTATGATTGCTGCGGAACTCAGAGCGCAGGTTGAAGAGGAAGAAGGTCTTGGGCCTGTAACACTCAGGCATGATTTACTGTCTGTCATGAATGACTGTAAGGCCTGGTCATTGGACGCGATACGAGCCGGGGAAACCAATGCCAAGGGTTATATGTTCCTTGCCATGGTCTCGACACTGGTCGACGGGCTCATAGACCGAGTGCCAAAAGAACAATTAACCCAGATGCTTATTGCGAGTGCAGAGGACGCTCTGGCATGCTGTATAGGAGTGTTCGAGGGTATGCTCAACGAAGGCCCAGAGGAGACAGGGGTGACTGTGGACGAGGTGACTGATCTTCCGCCATATTCTCCATATTCCCTACCTGAATTTCTTGGAGACTGGGGAATCCTAGTAAGATCAAGCTGTTGACAAACTCGGGCGTTGATGTGCTGACATGACCACCAGGGCCAGCAGAGCCAATTTGACTTTGGTGTCACCGAGCCAATGAATTGGGTGTACACCGAGTGTCTGTAGTCAACTTAATGAAGTTCTTATTGAGCTAGTGCCGGTAATTGAAGCGCACAGCCACCCATAATACTGGGTCGGATTGACGAAATTCATGCGGGTCTGCAGTTGTTGGGGTGATCGGACAAGTATTCCGACGAGATGACGTTCAACAATGCTCGAAACTTTGAACGGGCGGACAAAAGTCAAATTGCTTCTGGATCATCCGAGCCTTCATTCCGTCAAATCTGGTTGGCCCGACGGATGATAAGGTCGTGTGCTAAACCTTGGCAAGCGGGAATATGCCCGACGACCGCCGCCATGAGCTCATTCAAGTAGTGGGATTGGCCACTCGCAGGTTGTGCAATCGCTTGCATCAACCGAGACCCGCTTTAGTCTTCACTGCTTGGATTGACTTGAGGCTACTTTTTCGAACTGGAACCAGCTACTGCCAACCCGTTTAAACATTACATGTTGAGTTTGAATCGAAATTTTGTGTGCACGACGGCTGGACTAATCAGCTTGGGTTGGCGAGTCCTTTTGTCCTTTTCGAAGCCCTCGTTCCCCCATGCAGTTATTATGAAAAGATAGCTGTCTCCAGCTGGAATTTCTTCCTCGTCCGCCATGTCTGAGTCAGAAAGAAGGAGTCCCTGTTCCTCAAACAATGAAAAGGACAATAGTGGTACCAGGGAAGATCAAAAATTTGTTTCACCGGAGCGATTAGAAAGAGAGAGCCAAAAAGAAAGCAGAGAGAATGATACGCGACAGGATGAAGATGGGAAAGAAGGGCGTGAAACCTCGGATGGCCCACCACCCTCTCGACATGTTTACTTCCGATCTCAGGCGAACCCGGCACAAGAAGCACGTCGTGAGCCCGCAAGTGAAGATCCTCGCACAGAACGGGACAGATCACACAAGCTGATGCTCGCACATTGCCCGACAATGCCGTACTCTCACGACTCGGCAGATATAGCGGATACCCCTCTGCAAGATCGAGACCAGCACGACGAAGGGAAAGAGGACAAGGGAAAGCAACCCGAGAAACAACCCCCAGAGCAGGCACCCGCAGAGGAGACTGGCCCCAAGACATTCACTCTGGAATATACAAAGCGAAGCATCCGCTCTGCCACCGGCAAGCTCAAACAAAAAGCTATCCAGATTGGCGAGCGTCTGGGCAGGCCAACAACCGGTGGAGATGATTTACAGGCCGGTGTGTACCACGCTGACTGGGCATCCGGGAGTCAACCGCCCCTGGCGGACGTAACGGACAACAAACACAAGACTGATGAAGAGAAACGACAGCAGCACGCACAAAGTAGCTCCGAGGCTCACCGGCTGGTGCGCGACTTGACGCAGAGTCATGCCGGCAAGCGACGCAAAACTCGTCCGCGGCCATATCCGCACGGAGGCATGAACTTTATCGGCGGTGAAGACGAGTCCGCCCTGGATTCTGGACTGCGATATCGTTCTGGTGGTGGCGGAATTCTTTCGCAGTTGATGAAGCTGAACGGAAGGAACCAACAGGGTCGGGGAGGGATGCCTTCGCGCACGCCGAGTCAATCGTCTTTGTCGGGACGAGCTTCTCAATCGGATTCCGAGTCTGGACGGGCGACGCCGGCAAAGAAGAACAAGCCGCCAAAATGGTACAAAAGACCTCCTAATACGTCAACGTCGACTCTAGTTGGAGCTTCGGGGGACCTGAGCGGAGCAACTACACCGGTCTCGAGCGAGGTGCTCTCTGCGGCATCGCAGCGCCGTGGTCAACAGTACGAGCGCAAGACAAATCTGGAAGACGAAATCAGAGTGACTGTCCACATTGCGGAAATAATCTGTCGACAGCGATACATCATGCAACTGTGCCGGGCATTGATGCTATTTGGTGCGCCGACCCATCGTCTCGAGGAGTACATGCAGATGACCGCGAAAGTGCTGGAGGTCGACAGCCAGTTTCTCTACCTCCCGGGTTGCATGATCATGTCCTTTGACGATCCATCTACGCGGACAACGGAGGTAAAACTCATTCGAGTCGGACAAGGAGTTGATCTTGCCCGACTGTCCGAAACCCACATCGTTTACAAGAATGTTATCCACGACGTGATTGGAATTGAGGAAGCCGTACAGGAACTAGACGACGTGATGAAGAAAAAGCCCCGGTATCCCAAGTGGGTAGTCGTGCTCGTGTACGGCTTGGCAACTGCCACCGTTGGTCCGTTTGCATTCAACGCTCGCCCGATCGATATGCCAATCATCTTCCTCAATGGGCTACTGGTAGGGCTTATGCAACACCTCGCTGCACCCCGATCAGTCCTCTACTCGAATGTCTTCGAAGTCACATCAACAGTTCTGACATCGTTCCTGGCTCGCGCTTTCGGCAGTATTCCGCGAACAGTCATCGATGGCAGGCGCCAATACATTTTCTGTTTTTCAGCGATTGCGCAGTCTTCCATTGCATTGATCTTGCCCGGATTCCTTGTGCTATGCAGCAGCCTCGAGCTACAGTCCCATCAGATCATCGCCGGCTCAATTCGAATGGTCTATGCGATCATCTTCTCGCTCTTCCTCGGCTACGGCATCACAGTTGGCACGACAGTGTATGGCCTCATGGATAACGGGGCCGTCTCGGATATTCAGTGTCCTCAGACGGGAGCTTTCAAAAACCCATATGTGCAGCGCTTGCCATTCGTGACGATTATGACAGTCTGGCTTCTGATCATCAATCAGGGAAAATGGAGACAACTCCCTCCAATGACAATCATCGCGCTGTCGGGGTATATCACCAACTACTTCAGCACCAAGAAGCTCGGCTCGAACTCGGAAGTCGCGAATACCGTCGGCGCATTCACAGTCGGAATCATGGGAAACCTGTACAGTCGTCTGTGGCATGGCCACGCGGCAACCGCCATCTTGCCAGCTATATTCATTCTAGTGCCGTCTGGCCTTGCAGCGACGGGCTCTCTGATCTCAGGCGTTCAATCCGCAGACCAGATCAGGCAGAACGTCACTTCGCATGGATCGGCGAGTTCGGCTCCGGGAGCTGGGCTAGCGTCGAGTAGTTCGGTTTTTAGCTTGGGATTTGGTATGATTCAGGTTGCCATTGGTATAACCATTGGCCTATTCATCGCGGCGTTGTGCGTGTATCCATATGGGAAGCGTCGGAGCGGATTGTTCAGCTTTTAGATTAGTATCGTATGGCGCGAGGCTAAATAGCAGGAATTCACGGGCGTTCATCAGCTTTGAAAAAGTATGACACTAGGACCTACTCTTCGACTTCTAAATCAGCACTGCACCGAAGTCGAGGTAGGAAAGGATCTTCCGTAGGTGTTGTCAAGCTAGCGATCATGCTCCTCAAAGCGAGAGCTTGGAATGATGGTCACGCAGACAAAAATCCCCGGATAGTTCGATGCTTCGTCTCATTCAAGATAGCCGATCGGTCCGCTAAAAGACGAAATCATGTACATTGAGGAGACTTGCTCTTGCATGTGGGGTTACGAATACGAAACCGAGCACCTAATTCAGGTCGTTGTCACCATGGGGCATCAGCAGCGTAAGCGAGCGAAGTTGCAGAGATCATCTTGTGGATCTTCACGCCTTGAGATATCCCAGCCATCTCAGAACCCACCAACCATATACCCATTTCGGCAGATAACCTTGAAGAATCCTTTCAACTCTGTTCCTGGAAGTAACAACAACTCATACCTACACTTCACAGTCAACTCGTCACCAAAGCCCAGCAGAAGCCCTGAACTCACCGAGAGACCCGTCCGTACCAACCGCAAATCAAACTACCGAGCTAAGCATCACCGGCGCGCCATCGGCCATCCCAGCGCAACCTTGCAACTTGCAAGGTGCAAGCTGCAACTCTTCCAGCACGACGATTAGCGGCCGCGGGGCGCCAGGCCACTCACCTTCCATTCCCCCTCCGGGCTAGCGCCCCGATCGACGGGCGAATCAAGTCCCCCACGCCAACCATGTCGCGCCGATCACGACAGCGTGTGGTCATCCTGCGATCGGAGGATTCAGATCCATGCAGACGTGCGGGAACGAGGTGGTATTCAGATGAGATTCGCGGCTGCAACCGAACCGAGGAGTTGATCGGGGAGATTGATCTACGCCCCGGATGTGCGAGTACTGAGTTCAAGGAAGCTAGAGGTTGGCGAATAGCGCAAGGTATAAATACCTCAGGTAGAGCATCACATTATCCGGGAGTCCAAGTCTTGAAGTTCGATGGAATTTTCCGTACACCCTGATCCTCAAACACCATGGTCAAATTTATCTCGCTGACCACACTGGCAATGACCAGTCTGGCCGCCGCAAGCCCAACAGTCTACCTGATCCGCCACGGCGAAAAGCCCTCCTCGGGCAATGGCCTGAGCACGCAGGGTCTCGAGCGCGCGCAATGTCTCCGTACTGTGTTCGGTGCAAGCTCGGCGTATAACATCGGTCATATTATGGCTCAGACGCCGCTGAGTGGTACGTGTGAAATTACGAAAGCTGGGGATAGATTCAGATCGTTATCGGATGTGTCTGACCAAACACCCTTTACAGACGGCAAGCGACAACGCCCATACGACACCGTCGAACCACTCGCCGAAGACCTGGGCCTTACGGTGGATACATCTTGCGATCGCGATGACCCGGCCTGCGTAAAGGCCGTCGTCGATGGATATACCGGATCGGGCAATATCCTGATCTGCTGGGAGCATGATGCGTTGACAGATATTGTTTCGGAATTGGGTGATAGCGATGCGCCGACTTATCCTGATGATAGGTATGTGCTACAGCAGCGGCTTTACGAAACAGAAGGGATATTTGTGAGTGAAACAAGTGGAAAAATGCTGACCTTGGTGATAGTTATAACATTATCTGGACGGATCCGTACCCGTATTCCACGATTACTGCGGAGACGAGTGAGAATTGCCCCGGGCTGGATAGTTAGATTGGGATTCGTGGAGTGGAGGTTTTGGACTGGGGATGCATGTGCTTCGTGAATAGCGTTCATGTAGATACCTTGGAAATGATTAAGGTTGTCATGAAAAAGACGTATAGGTATAGAGGATGTAGCAGGCCCTGTATTCATTTAACCCAGTAGTATAGATATTTGGAAAGTTGAGATGTGTATGGAATGGAGACGGCGATTAATGCAAGTCTAGATAGGTGCTCAGCACGTCGTCTCTAAATGATGAGCAACAATTCGCCATGATATGCAATGCCGGCACAAATTCCCTAAGCAATCCAGCAGCCTAGGTGTGAATAGAGAAAGAGGAGAGAGGCCCGCTATGCCCAAAAAAAACATGCACCAAAGATCTACTTTTGATATTCTCCGTCACGGGGGTTTGACCTGCACCAAGCGCCAGTGCGGTGGGGGTTCTGGTCTTGCCAGAGAGCATAGCCGAGTACCTCGAGAAGATGACGCTCGCGATATGTAAAAAATAGGACCCCATCGGTGTGTAAAAATCGCCGTGTGTGATCGCTGAGAATCTGCTCCTTGCGGGCGGCCAAGGAGCACAGGCGAATTAGCGCGTCTACCGAGATGATAATCTCGAATGGAGTGGTGGAACTTGGAGGAATGTCCTTGAGGAGATCTCGAGTCTGCTTGTCCCGGGCCAAAGTCTCACAATACCTTTCGAACATGTGGTTGGTAACTATAAATTGTAGCATTGACTTCAACGAGTCCATCCGCACAATTGTCTGCGGCAGGGCCGTGTCCAGCTTTGCAAGACCGCGCTGTATGGCCATAGTATACTCCAAGTCCTCGAGAGGCGATATGAGTTGAGTTTCAGCGAGGGAGAAGTCTGTCAGAAGAGGCCTGTCATAGCCGAGCTTCTTGCGCCAAAAGAAGTTCAAGGCGATCAAGGAGATGATGCAGGGAATCAGGACGACGTATCCCCACCACCGCTCCGCAGTGACCATAGACCCTGCACCTGCAACGAGACCATTCAGCCCGTTAATGAAAGAATGCCACTGGAACCGGCGGATGCGATTTTGCAAGCGGCGCCGGATATTGTCGACTGGCAGAGAGCCCCGAACGGCTTTGAGATGTTGATCGAAGCGGTAGATGAGGTAGCCGGACCAGACGGCATTGACAAGACCAAACATCGCAGCTAGGCTATTCCCAATATAGCCTGACAACAGATTGCTAGCCTTGAAGACTCGAGGATTCGCACCACCAATGGCCATCAGCGTGCCGACTCCAACCAGCACTGACCCGAAGCCCATCAAAAAGTCCATAACTA